>JAVKOQ010000204.1:0-93716 GCA_031835245.1 Balamuthia mandrillaris
CTATATTGATGAATTAAGGCTTTCCGTTCAATCCCTACCCATCCCACTTTGTTTTTTTCAGATTCTTTTGGAGCGAAAACACAGAACAAAAAGAACGCAGAGAAAGAAAGAATGAAGGACGCGAGCAGTGGCAACCTTTGTTGGGACGAGCAACTCATTCCGGGAGAACTGTTGGGGTCCATCTTTTCTCGGCTTCCAGAGGACATGGTTGCGGTGGCAGCCAGGACTTGCCGCTGGTGGTTCTCCGCGTGCTCTCCGGAACTGCGACACAAACTCTTTGCCAGGCGGGCTTGCAGCGCGCTCCCCTTGTTGCAATGGGCCATGGCCAACGGCTATGGTTTGAACGAGGACACTTGTACGCTAGCCGCCGGGCAAGGCCGCTTGGAGGTCTTGCAGTGGGCCAGACAAGAAAAGGGCTGCCCCTGGACAGAGGCAACTTTCACCGCGGCTGCAGCTGGCGGGCATTTGGAAGTGCTGCAATGGCTTCACCAGAGCGGATGCCCTTGCGATGAGGAGGAAGTGCTTTGTGCAGCAGCAAGTGGCGGACATTTGGAAGTCTTGAAGTGGGCTCATGGCGAGTACTTTGAAATCCCTGATGGCGCCTTCAAGGGAGCGGCTTACAACGGCCATTTGGCTGTTTTGGAATGGGGCCACGAGAACGGATTGACTTTGCAAAAGACGGACATCTTCTCCGGGGCAGTGAAAGGAGGACACATGACAGTGTTGAAGTGGATAGCACTAGTTATGGGAAATGAGGCACCTTCATTGTCCTCATTTTCAAGCGACTTAAGCTGTGCGATTGCTGCAAGTAATGGAAACCTGGAGATGCTAAAGTGGTTGCGCGAACAAGGTTGTCCTTGGAATGCATTGACATTCGAAAGAGCGGCTGTGAGCGGTGATCTGGAACTTGCCAAGTGGATGCACGCCCAGGGCTGCCCTTGGGAAGCATCAACATGCAACACAGCGGCAAAAGAAGGCCATTTGGACTTCTTAAAATGGGCCCGAGAGAACGGGTGTCCTTGGGACAAACGTGCCTGCATCTTTGCAGCCCAACAAGGCCATTGGGAGATGTTACGATGGCTCCATTTGAATGGATGCCCTTGGAGCGCCAAGGCTTGCGCCTATGCAGCTGTTAGGGGACATTTCGAGATTATGAAGTGGCTTCACGAGAATGGCTGCCCTTGGAATAGTCGGGCTTGTTCTTGGGCCGCCCTTCAGGGTCACTTAGATATTCTGAAGTGGCTGCGCGCAAACGGGTGCCCTTGGAATGAAGCGACTTGCCTCGGTGCGGCAGGAAATGGACATATAGAGGTGCTGGAGTGGGCACGTGCAAATGGATGCCCTTGGGATGACGCTGGCGTGGCCAGAGAGGCCGCTTTTTATGGCAAAAGGAAGGTGCTGCAGTGGCTTAGGCAAAATGGCTACGCTTGGACTGAGGAGACAAGCGCGCTCGCAGCACGAAACCCCAACCTGAAAACACTACAGTGGCTTCGTGATAACGGATGCCCTTGGGATACCAGAACATGTGAGACTGCAGTTTCGTACAACAATTGGCGTGTTGCAAGGTGGGCGCACGAGAACGGGTGCCCTTGGAATGAAGATACATGTGGTAAATGGGAGGAAGTGCTCCAGCGAACTCCATGAACATTTCTTACTGTTTTTCAAATAACAAGGTAACTTCATTCTGTGCTTTCTTTTGCTTTGGAGCAAGCGTCCAGGTATTCCGCCCACTGATGGACGACGTCCTCTTGAGCTTTGGTTTCCACTGAGCGAGGTCGCAAAGACCGTACCAGTTGGATGGCTTTCTCTCCGTCGAAAACAAGCCCCTCTTCTTCAGTCTCCCCCATCAACTTTCTCTGTTTGAAACTGTAATGAAGGAGATAAACCGCCAACATGGCGCCAGTTCGGCCAGAGCCGCCAAAGCAATGAACGACCACTGCCCCTGCACCTTGTTCGTCGTGCTGTTCTTCCTTCTGTTGTTTTTGGGGGAGTTCCAACTGTTGGTCAATGAAAGCGCACAACTCTTTCACCTGTTGGGCTGTTGGAATATTATAGTCGGGCACCGGCAGGTGTAAGTAAGCAAAACCGTTCTCTGTCACCTGTTCTTCATCCAAAGGCCACTCCGTCAGAGAGACAATGGCTGTTTAAACGTGGGCTCAGCGGAAAGGAGAACAGAGAAAAGAAAAGAAGCAAGAGAACCAACCGGTTATTCCATAACCCCGCAGCTCAGACAGCTCCAGGGCAAGAGGCCGCCAAGAGCCCAGCACTACCGTAGAAGTTGAGGTCGGTCAGTCATTGGTACAAAGCCTCAAGGACAAGAAAGAAAAGAAAAGAAGAAAGAAAAGAAAAGAAAAGAAAAGAAAAGAAAAGAACAGAACAGAACAGAACAGAACAGAACAGAACAGAACAGAACAGAACAGAACAGAACAGAACAGAACAGAACAGAACAGAACAGAACAGAAAAGAACAGAACAGAACAGAACAGAACAGAACAGAACAGAACAGAACAGAACAGAACAGAACAGAACAGAACAGAACAGAACAGAACAGAACAAAGAGAATAAAGAAATAAGTACCACCACAGCCAGCGAGTTTCTTTGGTATTACAAAAGAAAAGTTGGGGAGGTTGCAGGCACGATCCTGCATGTTCTTTTTTTACTTTTTTATTGGCCACCAATAATAGAAAAGGAGGCCTTAGGGGTCCAAAACTCATCCTCCTCCTCTGAACCCTCCGTCAAGTTGAAAGAAGGACATCCGTTTTCCTTTGCCCATTGCAACACCTCAGAATGTCCATGCTGGGAGGCAAAGGCGCAAGTCAGTTCATCCCAAGGGCAGCCGTTCACTCTGGCCCATTGCAACACCGCCAAATGGCCATTCTCTGCCGCATAGGCACAAGTCAGCGTGTTCCAAGGACATCCGTTCTCGCGCCCAGTTCAGCATCTCCAAATGGCCATGCCCAGCAATGTAGGCACAGGTTTTGGCGTCCCAAGGACATCCGTTATGCCTCAGCCACTTCACCACCTCAAAGTGACCTCCTTCGGCAGCAAAGGCGCAAGTCAGTTCGTCCCAAAACAGCCGTTTGCTCTCGCCCATTGCAGCACTGCTAAATGGCCACGCTGGGCAGCGTTGGTGCATGTCTGCGCGTCCCAAGGGCATCCGTTTGCTTTTGCCCACTGCAGCACTTCCAGATGGCCGTTCGTGGCGGCCAAGGCACAAGTCCACTCGTCCCAAGGACACCCGTGTCTTTTGCCCACTCCAGCATTTCCAACTGGCCACGTGCAGCAGCCATCTTGCATATCGCCACACTCCAGGGGCAGTTTTCTTGAAGGCATGCCCACTGGAAGGGGGCCAGGGAGGCCAAACAACTGCCCCAGTCGACAAAAAATCCCAAGAGAGATAACAGAACCCCTCAGACAAAAATTCATCAAAAAGATCATCGCAAGTGGTGGGATTCGAACCCAAGGACAGCGGAGGGGAACCCTCGCGAAGGAAATTTCCGATAATTGTCGACAAAGAAAACGCGAAAATAAAAAAAACCAGAACAGAAGAGAAGAGTGAAAGAAACACGAAAAGAAATTCAAGAAACAAAAAAAAAGGGGTAACCTCTCTCTCTCGTTTCGCTCCTTTTCCTCTTTCTATTTTTATTTATTTTTCTCTCTTCTGTTCTTCTTCTTTCTTGTGGGAAAAACACAACTATTAACGTTGTTTGTTGACCAAACGAAAGCTGTTTTGATCAAAGAAGGCTCTATATAGCAATAAGATGAGGATTTTGGTGCAAGACGGCAAACGAACGCGGAGACCGCCCCCGCCCGTTGGCTCAACGCGGTTCGCTATCACAGGTCAACCCGGCCACCCCCCTCCTGCCCCAGGCAACGCCCCCACCGCCCCAGCAGCATCACCTGCCACCACGACCGCTACCTCCTCTGCTGCTGTTACTGCTCCTTCTCTACTCTCCTCCACTACTTCTTCTACTTCCGCTTCTTCTTCGTTGAACCGAACCACAACAAATACCTCCTCTTCCACCAGCAGTTCACATCAAACCCACCACCATCAACACCACCACAGATATGCTACTCCTTCAGCGGGTGCGACCGCCAATAACAACAACACAACCATGCCCAAATCCAAAAAGCTTCGCTCCTCTGCTTCTCCCCCTTCTTCTCCTCTTCGTTTCGACCCTACTGCCCGAGCAGGAAGCGGAGAGAGAAGAGGAGCGGTTGGAGTGGAGGAGGAGGAGGAAGAAGAAACAGAAGAAGGAGAGGCACAAAAAGGAAAGGAAAAGGAGGAAAAAGATCAGGAAATGAAAGAGAAAGGGGAGGAAGAGGGAGGAGAAGAGGAAAAGAACGAAGGAAAAGATAAAGGAGAAGAAGAAGAGGAAGAAGAGAAGGAAGGCTATAACAGTGCCGATGAACATAGTGGACTACCTGCTTTGTCGCTGAGGCCCACCAGCCCTCAGGACGAAGTCGCCTTTGAGACCTTTCTGAAGAAGCAAGGCCTTTCTGTGCGACGAATGAAGGGCGATGGCAATTGCCTCTTTCGTGCTGTTGGTTCGTCCTATTCTTTTGCTCTATTTTATTTCCTCTCTCGCTCTCTCTCTCTCTCTCTCTCTCTCTCTCTCTCTCTCTCTTGTCTGCTTCATCACTTTATCGTTTTTTTGCTTGTTAATGTCTTCTTATTATTACAGCTGATCAAGTTTATGGCGACCAAGAAATGCACGACATTATACGAAAGAATTGTATGGACTTTATGGTAACTGAGCCTCTCTTTCTGCTGCTTACTCTTTTTATTCCTCTCCTCTCCTCTCCTCTCCTCTCCTCTCCTCTCTCTCTCTCTCTCTCTCTCTCCTTTTCTATGCTATCGGACTTGGCTAACACGCTCTTAGCAAGGAGAAAGCGCGCATTACTCCCAATTCATTGCAGAAAATTTTGATGATTACATTCGGCGGAAGCGACAAGACAAGGAGTATGGTAACAACATCGAACTACAAGCACTTACCGAGCTCTTCAATCGGCCCATTCAGCTCTACGCCTATGGCCACGAAAGTATGTGAATCTTTTCTTGAATGTTTATTTCTTATTCCTTCTATTTTTCACTCTTTTCCTCTGTTGATTTTATTTGTTCTTCCATTCTTTTGTTTCACTTTTTCTCTCGCTTACAAACCCAAAACTTACCAACCATACAACAAACCAATTATAAACAGAGCCATTGAACATCTTCCATGGGACATACACCACAGACAACCCGCCCCTCCGCCTCAGCTATCACCACGGCAATCACTACAACTCGGTGGTTGACCCTAACAATCCCACTTTCGGTGTCGGGTTGGGGTTACCTGGACTTCAACCCGGTTTGGCAGACAAACTGCAGCTGGAACGTGCCCAGAGCGAGTCCGAGTTGGCCCTCCTCGAGCAGAACCTGCTGAGGCAGTCACAGCTGGCTGCGGATTGGGAGGCCACGGAGTTGGAATTGGAGGAGGCCATTTTGAGGCAGTCGGAGCAAGAGTACTGGGATTCGTTGTTGCACCAGATGCAGCAACAACAGGAGGCTGCGTCGACATCGACGACAAGTTCAACGAGCAGCAGTACCAGTAACTACTCAAAGTGGGAAAAGTAGCAGAGAAGAGAAAGGATGTGGCGTTGTGATGTTTTTTTTTCTGTGTTATTTATTGTAAAGACAAAAACGTAAACAAAAGTACGTTGGGATTGCTGAGCCAAAAGGAACAATGTTGAAAAGGGGGCACACGGACAGAGTGAGTTTGGTGGCGGAGAAGATGGTTTCTCTACGATGTTAGTACTGGGGTGGGTGACCACCCGGGAACCCATCGTGCTGTTTCCTCCTCTCTGTACCCTTTTCTTCATTTACCCTTTCTCTGAAACTCTTCTTTTGTTGCTCTCGAGCCAAAAGCCGAAAGGAAAGAAACCGCACAACATAGGTACGCGCATGTTACCAAAGGAATGCCAGGAAAGATAGGTAGCAAACAAAAACAACAACAACAACAAAAAAGGAGGATACAGCACGATGGATTCCCGGGTGGTCACCCACCCCAGTACTAACATCGCCTGGCGGAGCTTAACTTCGCTGATCGGACGGGAAGCGGTGCTTTCTCCGCAGTATGGCCGTATCCAAATACACATTCAGTTTCTTACCGCATGGTCGTGCCCGATTCGACCCCCTTCGTGCTGTTTGCCTATTTCCAAAGGCTGTGCATGTGTGTTTGTATGTTGTTTAAAATAAGAATGCATAGAATCCACTGAAGGTTATGTCCACCGACCAGCTCAAAAACATTGAGATAGATGGAGGGTAAATCAGTATTTCCTGCTATTCTATGATCAACCCAGATGCTGAGCATCAGCAAGTATCTGGTGGCCCTGTTATTCTTTGTTGTTTAGTGGGATGAAAGGTGGACCGTTACAACAAACTCTGTAGGGGTGCTATGCAGAGCCGATCCGCGGTGTGAGGGCGGTTCAGCCGGGAAGCCAGCGAACCAAAAGCACCTCACACCCTCCCAAAGGAGAAAAATAAGTTTAATCATAAGAGACGGTCTTGGAGGACAGTCATCCAGGGATTAAGCTAGATAGAACAGATACTACACTTGATCGGAGCCGATGTCCGAGAAGATGGTTTCTGGGGTTGCTGCGTCGAGCTCTCTTGTTCCTGCACCCCTCTGAGAGTTAAGTTATGGGTGAGGAAAGGGTCGAGAATTTCGGTTGTGTGATGTCATTCATGTCGGCATGAAGAGTTTATCCTATTATCCTAACGTGCCGACCAGATCTCCGGAGGTATCGCATAAATAGAAAGGAGACACATGTTTAATGGTTCATCGAAGACTACGACAATGTGTTTCAACCGGGAGGATGCCCTTAGGTGTGCGCTAAGGTTTTTTTTTTTGCTTACACATATTCTCGAGGACGAGATGGTATACAGAGGGAGAGAGAGAGAGAGAAAGAGAGAGACAGAGAGACCTAGAGAGAGATTACCAATAGGCAAAAGAGAGAGCGAGAGATGAGAAAACCTTCGAGTACATCCATACTGCAAGAAATTGAGTCCGAAGCCGAAGGGGAAAAAGTAATTCAAAGACTAAGAAGCAGATAAAGCAAAAGGGTAGGGACATATGACGCGAAGGAGCGTTAGCCGGGGGGATTGGGGAATCCAGCAAGAAGGAGTCATCAATACTGGATACGGCCATACTGCGGAGAAAGCACCGCTTCCCGTCCGATCAGCGAAGTTAAGCTCCGCCAGGCGATGTTAGTACTGGGGTGGGTGACCACCCGGGAATCCATCGTGCTGTATCCTCCTTTTGATTTTTTTTGCTTCATGATTGCAGTTCTTATTGGTCTTTGTTACAATATTTCTTCCTGTCTTTCTTTCTTTCTCTATCAAACTTGTGTTAACAGTTCGGTGCTCAAGCCTTCTTGATCAAAATGAAATGCTGACTATCACATCAACAAGAGTTTGTTCAACATTAGTGGCCAGTTGAAGGTACAAAACAACACTGCCACCGATGAGAATTAAACGCAATGATTTTGCTGCTCTCTCTCTCTCTAATTGCTTCAAAAACGTTTATGCACAGTTAACACTTTGACAATGGCGCAGTTGATGGAAGGACCCTCCCAACATGTGTTCTTCTCTTCCTTTGCCTCTCTCCCTCTCTCTCTCTCCCTCCCTCCCTCTCTCTCTCTCTCTCTCTCTCTTCTCCCTCTCTTCTCTCTCCCTCTCTCTCTCCCTCTCTCTCTCTCTCTCTCTCTCTCTCTCTCTCTCTCTCTCTCCCCCCACTCAGCAGTGCTCTCACCACGGAAAAATACCTCCCCAGGAAAAGCACCACCTCCAATTAAAATACGCCACGTCAGCAACCTGCTTCTAAAATAGGAAATTTTGCGAAAATGAAAAACCGAATTTCTCCTCTAACAAACTATGGAACCCTGCTACGCTTTTTTCTCATTTTTTTTTGTATTGCCGCTACCCTGCACTACGCAAAGAGTAGAGAGAGAGAAAGAGAGAGAGAAAGAGAGAGAGAGAGAGAGAATGAGAAGTAGTGCCGCTTGTTGTTGCTTGGTGTTGCTGCTGGCGGTGGTGGCGGTGGTCGCGAGGGCACACCCCTTGGCCGCTCCTCCGGTTCTTGTGGCTGCTGAGGAGGAGAAGGGGGAGACGTGGAGGCGGATAGAGGTGGAGGAGGTGGAGGCGCAGCTGCAGGACCTTACTTTCATGCCAAGGGACACCTCTGACAAGCCTGTTTTCGTTCATTTGGCGTTCGCTGGCGCTCCTACTCGTATGGCGGTGTCTTGGTGGACCCAAGGTCTGTACGTTACAAACACTTCAACGGAAGCACATTTTCTCACTCTTTTGTTTTCTGGCTCTCTTTATGTAGTGAAAACAGAAGCCTCAGTGGTCAAGTACGGTCTTCAACCGTACGTAACTTTTCTCCTCCTCTCTGGTTGTGGTTGTGGTTGTTCTTCTTGTTCTTGTTCTTGTTCTTGTTCTTGTTCTTCTTCTTGTTGTTCTTCTTGTTCTTCTTCTTGTTCTTCTTCTTGTTCTTGTTCTTCTACTCCTTCTCCTTCTCCTTCTCCTTCTCCTTCTCCTTCTCCTTCTCCTTCTCCTTCTCCTTCTCCTTCTCCTTCTTCTCCTTCTTCTTCTTCTTCTTCTTTCTTCTTCTTCTTCTTCTTCTTCTTCTTCTTCTTCTTCTTCTTCTTCTTCTTCTTCTTCTTCTTCTTCTCATCACCTCTAACTGCAACGATAACAGAGGAAAGTACACAAGTGCAGCCAAAGGCAATTCACGAACCTACAAAGAGAGCATTGGCTACACGCACGACGTCGTGTTGACCGACCTCGTTCCTGGCAGCACCTATTACTATATCTGTGGTGATGGAAGCAGCGACGTCTCAAAATGGAGCGCTGAGTATAACTTTACTGCAGCTCCTGTGAGGGGACCTCCCGCCACTGCGCCTACTCGGGTGGCCATGTACGGAGACATGGGCACCTGGTACTCCTCTGACACTATCAAGCGAGTGGCTGAGCTGATCCATAATGGAAGCTTGGACTTTGTTTATCACGTTGGAGACATGTCGTACGTTACTTTCGGTTTTAACATTCTTTTGTGCTTCTTTGTACCTTAGCCGTGCTATTCTCCTCACCTACGACCTTGTACTTTGTTTGTAGGTATGCCAACGATAGAATAAGTTACTGGTACCAGTCTGTTTGGGATGAATGGTTCGGTATGATGACTCCGGTTATGTCTCGCGTGCCATACATGGTATTCACACTTGCTTATCTTGCATGCTTCTTGTCTGTTCTTTCTTCTATTTGGTTTCTTCGTTTTGCTGAACCGCTTTCTGTTTCTTCTACTTCCACTGATCTTCAAACAAAACTAAAGGTGTGTCCAGGAAACCATGAGCAACAGTCAGGTTTTCCAACATTGTCCTACTCCACAAAGTTTAATCTCTACAACTATCGGTTCAGAATGCCCTTCCAGGAGAGCAACAGCACTGGACAGAACATGTGGTTCAGCTTCGATTACAAGAACGTCCATTTCATTAGCATTAGCACTGAAACTGATTTTCCTGGATGGTTCTTTCATCTTCTGCTTGTTCTATCTTCTTCCTTCTTCCTTTTTCTTTGTCTTCGTCTGACTTTGTTAACAAAAAAACAGTCCCTTTGCTGATACATTTGGAAATCAACTGGCATGGCTGGAAGCTGACTTGCAAAAAGCCAACAATAACAGAGCGCAGGTGCCTTGGATCATCGTTGTTGGCCACAGACCAATGTACAGCTCTGTGGACAGCATCTACGTCCAGTGGTATGTTGACGGCTTGAGAAAGGCTGTTGAAAAGGTATCTTCTCGCTCCTGTCTTCATCGCCCTCTTCTCTTTATCATTCTCTTCGTCGTGCTCTTCGTTCGCTTATTCTCTTCCTCGTTTACTTCTCCTAACACAAACCAAATAAAACAAAGTTGTTCCACACGTATCAAGTAGATCTTTACGTTTGCGGCCATGTCCATTCCTACGAACGTACTTGGCCCTTGCTGGATGGCAAAAAGACGGCCTCTTCCTACGACCACCCTCCTTCTCTCTCCCAAATCGTCACGGGCGCTGCTGGCGTACGTTTCTTTCGTTCTTCCGTTCGTCTGTTCATTCCTAACATTGTTCTCTTGCAGTGTATTGAAGGCTTAAACGATGGCTGGGCGTCTTCTCCAGCTGCTGTACGTCCCTCTTTCTTTCTTGTCGTTGCTTTCTTTCTTTCTCACTCCCTCTTTTTTAACCAAACAAAGTGGTCAGCCCATCGGTATGGCAAAGGTGAAGGCTACGGCGTGTTGGAGGTCTTCAACAGCACCACCCTGCAATGGAGCTTCTTCCGCTCCGCTGATAACGGCCTCGAGGACTTTTTCGTTCTTCGTAAGTAAAAAAAAGTGAGGCTTCTTCTCTCTCTCAAAAAGTTTTGTGAATGTTTTGTTTCTGAAAGAAAGAAAGATGAGATGATGGATTAAATAAAAAGTGGATGAGTGTTATTTTTTTAAATTCGTTTAGAAGAGAAAAGAAAGTCTATTTTTTTTTAGTGGTGAACAGCCTCCAAAACGGAACGTATGTCGCCCCATACGTCGTCAATGTTCTGGTTGCCGTCGATCATGACAAGCTTGTCCTGGAAGACGGGCAAGATCTTGGTCGTCTGCTCCGTGAAGACATTCAATCGCTTCCTCACCGTCTCTTCATTGTCATCAGGTCTATCAAAAAAAAGATTCGTTTAGTGATTTTGGATCGTAACATAGAGAGGAGAGAGAGAGAGAGAGAGAGAGAGAGAGAGAGGGAAGAGACTGACACACACAAAACAAAAAAACAAACCTTTGGATGAGGCGATCAGCAATCTCAGAGGGGGGAGGGGCGAATGTGACGTGATAGCTCTTGTTGGTCTCCGGGTCGATCCTCCTGCCGCACACCCTCTCCACAATGTTCTCATCGTCCACGTTCAGCAGGAACATGGCCTTGATGTCCACGACCAATTCCTTGAGGGCCTGGGCCTGGGCCTCCGTCCTGGGGAAGCCGTCTAGCAGGAAGCCGCGCTGCTGGATGTCCTCATGCTCCAGGCGGTTGGCAATGATGCCAATGATGAGGTCGTCCGAGACGAGCTTGCCGCTCTCCATGATGGCCTTGGCCATGAGGCCCAGCTCCGTGCCGCGCTTCACCTCCTCACGCAGCATGTCCCCCGTGGAGAGGTGCACCACGCCGGTCATCTCCACGATGCGCTCGCACTGGGTGCCCTTGCCGCTGCCAGGTGCGCCGGCAATGATGTAGCCGTGGGCGTTGACCTTCCTGCCGCCTTTGTTGCACTTGGAGGAGCCGCAGCAGCTACCGCAGTAGTAGCGTTGGTAGACAAAGGCGCCGGCCACGGCGGCCACTGCCGCTGTGGAGGCGATCACCGCCGCTTTGGTGAGCGTGCTAGACTCGGTCCACTGTTGCCACAAACCCATGATGGATCAAAGTTATGTTGGTTGCTTGCGTGAAAAAAAATCAGAGATTTTTTTTTGTGTGCTGGAGAAACGGAAGCAGCGGCGGCGGGCGGCTGATGAAAAAAAAAAATCAATCGATTGCACTGCGCAAGAGGGAGCGTGTGTGCCACTTATTATTTTTTTGCTTTCTTTTTTTTGTCGCACAAAAATGATTTTAGGAAAAGTGGCCACGTCATCGTTCGGGCGTTTGAAACTGGGTTGGTCGATCTACTCAACGACCAACCGGAAATCAATAAAGGATCTCGATTCCTGAAAAAGGGTGTTTGGTTGGGGTCAAACCCTGCACCAATTGACCAAGGCACCTGCAAACAAGGAGAGCAGGAAGCAGTAACGTCTGCTACTTCTTCTTTGCCGCTACTTCTTTTTCGTTTTTGCTTGCTTCTTCTGGTTCTTCTTCTTCACACAAACAAACGAAGTATTCAACTCACACAAACAACATGTTCGGTTGGTCGCGTAGTCTCTCTCCTGCTTCTACCCCCGTTTTCTGGCCGTTGTTCCAACAACCTCGGAAGCTGGTGGACGCTGACAAGGATGGCTTCCTCCGGGTGGACCCCTCCGTGCTGGACATGCTGTTGGCCCTGAAGAAACACCCTCTGGTGAAGAGGCACAACCACGACCAGCAACAGAACCTCTTCGTGGTCGCCATTGCGGGGCCTTATCGCACCGGCAAGTCCTTCCTGCTGGGCCAAATAATGCAAACCTGGTCTTCTGCTTCTTCTTCTTCTTCCGCTGAGAACGAAAGAGAAGAAGAAGAAGAGAAGAAACGAGACACAAGCCCATGCTTCAAAGTTGGGGAGACGTTGAAAGGGCAAACCATGGGAATATGGGTTATGGCCTCCGTGGTGGAGGGAGACAAGGTGGTGCTCTTCATGGACTCTGAGGGGACACACAATTCCATGGCGAGGCAGGAGATGGACAGAGCCACGTTGGACGCCAGGATATTCGCGCTTGTCGTGCTGCTGAGCAACGTGCTGATGTATAATACACATGCCAGATTGGAGGAAGCTTCTTTGCAACAACTTTCGTACACTCTGCCTTCTTCCCGTCTGTCTTCTTCTTCTTTGTTTCCTCTTCTGCTATCTGCTTTCTTCTTCGCTTCTGCCAAACTCAACAACCTAGCTAAAAACTATGTTATCTCAGGTTTATGGCATCATTAACAGAACACATGCAACAAGAAGACTCACTCAAACACACTTTTCCACATCTGGTTTGGATCCTTCGCGACTTTCAAGACTGGGCTAGCCTCCACCAGCTCTTTCCAGATGGCGACGCCAACAAACTCTACCTTGAAACAGTCCTTTCTACATCTTGTTCTTCTTCAGCAACATCCGTAAGAGAAGCCATTCAAAAAATGTTTCCGGCAACAAGAAGAACCTGTCATCCTATGCACCTTCCCATTTATCCTATTGAACGGTTGCAACAGCATAGAGAAAAGAAGGACAGCAATAGCTTGGAACTAGAAGAGAGCTTCCAAAGGGGCATCAGTGAATTGGTGTCTTTCTTGCGAGAGCGTCTTTCCCAAGAACAAAGTGTACCTATAGATGGTTTGTTTCTATTTTCTTCTTCTTATATGTTGTTCTTCTCTCTGCTCTGTCCTTGTCCGTTAACCTTCGCTGAACAACCCAAAACGAAAAAGATTATGTAAAGCTGATACGACTCTCCGTGAAGACAATGAACTCAAAGTTGCAAGAGGTGAATGGTTTCGTGCCGGACGTCCTTGCTCGACTATGTTTGGAGGAGTCTTTGAGAATGTTTGACGAACGTATGGATCTATTCTCGGATAGGTTTCCAGTTTCTTCTTCAGTATTAGAGCAAGAGATTGAGAAGAGCAAAAAGATGGCGTTACAACACTTTGTTGATGCTGCTTATGGACCCTCCAAACCGGCATTACAGCAAAAGATGGAGGTTCGTTTTTCTGAATTTCATTTATTTCTTCTTTCTTCTCTCTCTCTCTCTCTCTCTCTCTCTCTCTCTCTCTAACAAATCATCGTTTTGACCAGAAACTGTTGGCAAAGAAAGCTGAACGTATTAGAGACAAAAACAACAAAAGGACAACCTCTTCGACGAACCTCGGCTCTTTCATCATTCTTTTGTTGCTTGTAACGCTTGGAGGAAGCTTCCTCCTCCTTCGCGATCCATTTGCTGCACTTCTCTTTTGCCTCTTGTTGACTCTTTTAGTGTTTGTCGTTGTCAGAAAACTTCAATCACTTGGCAACGCGCTTCTTAAACAGCACCGTTGGCTCTCCTGGTCTCATGCAAAACGGGAGTAAAGAGGGTACTTCCTGTTCTCCTTTCTTGGAACCACCCTTCCCCAGTTCCTTCTAAACAGGCTCTAAAGTCTTAAAGCCCTGGCATCCAGGGCAGGGCCTGTTTAGAAGGAACAACGCCTCTCTCTGCTGCTGTAATAGCAAGGAGGAGAGGTTTTATTATTTTATTGAGAGTATTTTAATGATGTTGTTTCTTCTTTACATTTCAGTTTTTTGTGTTTACTCAAAGGCGCTCCATGCTCTGGAGAACATATGGTCATCACACAGAGCAAAGACTTGTCTCGCTGACAAATATTCTCTCAGATCCTCTTTCCAAAGCCTATAGAGTCTGAACAGCAGAAAAGCAAACGGGTGTCTATTGGCTGCTTTTGCGAATTGCTTCTTGTCGTCTCCGTGTTCTTTGAGCTGGTTCCATGTGTGATCTAGAGAGGAGCACATTCGTCCATATTTGTCGGAAAGCTGTTCGTGGAAGGTTTGCCACGTTGGAAAGTGACGAATAAACGTTTCGCTGCAATTGTATCTCAACTATTGTAAAGTTAGGAAAAACAGAATTGAGAACAGAGAGAGAGAGAGAGAGAGAAAAGGAACCAAGTCTAGCATGTGCCGTTCGTCCATGTCAGCGCGAAGGTTCAAAGGACCAACACCAGAAAAGTCAGTGCCCAACGCCACTGCCACATGTAGAGGACATCTAACCTTTACTAGCCTTTCACTAAGAGGAGCACAATGAAAAATGTTCACACAGAAAGAAAGTAAAGAAAGAAAAGGAAAAGAAATGATGTAACAAACCTGGAATGGAAACGAACTACAAAACCCTTTTTGCAGGAAGAGTTAAAATAGGCAAGAATCTCTCTCTCGTGGTACGTACTTTGCTTAAGAAAGGATTTAAAGTTTTAGCCTTTGCAACGACTTGATTCAATGAAACGAGCTCGGGGAATACTCTTGGTGTGAGCCAGTTATGCTCTTCCTAAAAGTCAAGAGAGTTGAGTGAACATGCAACTGAACACATAGAGAGGATACATACAGCAATCGCAGTAATTAGATCATGGCACTCTCGTAAACTTGGAATGGTGATTGCACCCACGAAGATGAGTCTATCTTGTTCAGGTCTGGTGACATACCGATGTAATGGAGTTTGTAGGACAAACGTATAGCACCTTCGAAATGGGAACACGGTTCGAAAGAAAGCGTAAAACAAAAGCAGAGAATACATAGAGGAAAAGATAAGCACAAAAAAGAGTGAGAAAAAGGAGATGCAGAAACAACAACGAACCTGGAGGTATCATTGGGAAGAAAGTATCCATCTCTGTTCCAAGTATTCCAAAAGAGAGACTCAAAGGTGATGTTGCGCGAATCTCCTTTCCACGAGAGATCCATCCGTGGTTTAGCCGGCTCGTCTGCATCATTGCCAGATGAAGAAATAAGAGCGGTGAGACAAAAGAAAAGAGAAAAGCAGAAGGGTAAGCGTACACATGGAAGAAATATGCCATTGTCGGTCATAGTGATAAAGCAAAGCGGGAGTTCCTTCCACATATTCCGTGACTTTTATTTCTTCTTTCTCCTCTTCCTCTATTTGAACCTCTTTTTCAGTTTGGTCATGACTTTCTTCAAGATCAGAAGCAAAGCGAGCAACCACTTCCCAGTTACATGTGATATCAAGAATTAGTCCTTTACATGTTTCACGTTTAATGTTTGTTGTATCATTGGAAGACGTTGATGGAGTAAATGGCTGGTGTCGACCAAGCAAAGATCGGTGAGAAAAAGAGAGCAAAACAACGAAAAAGAACGCAGAAGAAATAACGAAGAAATAAAGACTTACATCATGTCGAAGAAATACTAAATGCGGATATTCAGAATGAAAGCAATAACAAACATTTCTCGAAGCTGCCAAGCGCTGAAGAGCTTCTTTCCAGTTCCCTCCACATTTTTCAGTCTCGTCTCTTAAATGCGTTACAACATCCAATGATGCTTCCTTTTCGTCCGTTCCTATTTTCCATGTTTCTGGTTCTACCATTTGTAGCTGTTGTCGTTGTTGCTTCCAATAAAGCTCCATCATCGTTTTCATTCCTTGTCTTTCCGTTTCTCGTTTGCTGTAAAAGTGAGAATAGGTTCTCAAACTTTTGAGTTTCTCGCGTAGACTCTGAAATATTGGTTTGTACTTCGCGAGAATGGCTTGGTTGAAACGAAGCGTGACGTTATCTTTTTTGGTTTCTTCTTCTTCGTTCGTTTCATCTACAGAAGAAGAAGCAGAAGAAGAACAAGAAAGAGGAGGAGTAGAAGACTCGGAAAGAATGGATTGTTGATAGTCATTAGCAGCCGCATAGTCATGAATTGTTCCCTATTAAACATTTTTTTTAAAAAAGAAGTTGAGAAATAGAGAACAAAGAATAGAACAAACAAAAAAAAAATACCGTTTGAACCAGTTGGATGGCAAACAGAAGGTAGCGAAGCGCATGAACGACCTCCTTCTTGGCTCTTTTGTAGTTATAGGGAGTAGCTCCTAATACTTTCAGCTTGTTGCCGGCATTCCTAAATCCTCTCTTTGCTTCCCACAGCGCCGTCCTTTCATGCGACACAACTTAGAAATATAAAGCAACAAACCACAAATGCAACAATTAAAAAAAATAAATAATAAAAACAGAGAACAGAAAAGAAACGAAAAAAAGGAGAAGAGAAGTAATACCTACCGACGAAGGATATCTGGATCCAATCGAAACTCAATGGGAGCTTGTTCCAGCCAAACGTGCTCTCTTGGAAGACAGGCCACCTCCAACGCTTGGTGCCGGTGCTCGTATAACTAAAGCTTACCACATAAACAAACAAATAGAACACAACCGAACAAAACAGAACAAACCGATAGCATAAAGTCGTGATAAGGTATCAAAGACACGTTGACGAGGCCATCATCAAACACGGGAAACATGTGCGTGTCAATGTCCGAAATGTTGCTCTTCAGCTTGTGTGAAGCAGAAGCAGACGCAGGAGTAGCAGCAGAAGCAGAAGCAGAAGCAGAAGAAGAAGAAGAAGAAGAAGAAGAAGAAGAAGAAGAAGAAGAACAAGAACAAGAACAAGAACAAGAAGAAGAAGAAGAAGAAGAAGAAGAAGAAGAAGCATGAGAGGAGAAAGTAATGGTGGTGTCAAATAAGCGAAGGTCATGCTCCGTGTTGTACTTTGTCAGAGCTACAAGGTCATAGTCTGAGTCGGGAGAAGCACACCCATACACTCTGTTATTTTCCCACCAGCAAAAACAACAACAAAAGGACACAATGATAAGAGAGATAGAAACTAATCGGAAACAGTTACAAGAAAAACAAAAGTTCGAAACTAGTACGAACCTTGAGCCCCACAAGTACACGTTCAAGACTCGCTCTCGAATGGCGGGATCGTGCTTCTCCAACCGAACGAACAAAGCCTCCAAATCCATCTTCTCCTCGTTTATTTTATGATAAATTCACCAAAATAATCGATAAACGAACCTATTTTGGTAAATAATCGATGATTATTGTCTACAGATAATGCGACATCTGTTTCGCATGACCTCTTTGCGAAGATTGCAAACAAACAACAAAAAAAGGAGGATACAGCACGATGGATTCCCGGGTGGTCACCCACCCCAGTACTAACATCGCCTGGCGGAGCTTAACTTCGCTGATCGGACGGGAAGCGGTGCTTTCTCCGCAGTATGGCCGTATCCGGCTGCAAACTCTCTTTCGCGTCATTTGGCCTTTTGCTTTTTCTGCTTCGTACGTTGTATATCCATAGGCAAGGACCTCAAGGCGGCAAGTCTGGATACTTGCCGCCTTGAGGTCGAAAAAGTACACTGAAGGCCTATGGATAATCTTTCTTGGAAGCAAGAATAATTAAAAAAAATCCCTGGCAAAGCCGCGGTTCTCCTCCTTTATCCACTACGTCAACCGAATGCACCAAGTTACCCCTGCGCCCCCCTCGTCTTTAGAGTCTGAGTAGGATCCCCTCTTTGAAGGTGACCTGTCGCGCGACCACGAAGTATTGAAAGCCCTCCCCGAAGTGCGCCTTGAAATCCAAGAAGTCCGCCCCCGCCCCCCTAACCTCAGCAATGAGGTCGACGTCCTTCTCTCTCTCTCTCTCTCTCTCTCTCTCTCTCTCTCTCTCCTCTCTCCTCTCTCTCTAAAATGAGTGTACCGCCAGGCTTTCATGGCGACATGATTGGCTGAATGACATCACACTACCGAAATTCTCGACCCTTTCCTCACCCATAACTTAACCCTCAGAGGGGTGCAGGAACAAGAGAGCTCGACGCAGCAACCCCAGAAACCATCTTCTCGGACATCGGCTCCGATCAAGTGTAGTATCTGTTCTATCTAGCTTAATCCCTGGATGACTGTCCTCCAAGACCGTCTCTTATGATTAAACTTATTTTTCTCCTTTGGGAGGGTGTGAGGTGCTTTTGGTTCGCTGGCTTCCCGGCTGAACCGCCCTCACATCGCGGATC
Source organism: Balamuthia mandrillaris (assembly GCA_031835245.1). Classification (NCBI taxonomy): domain Eukaryota; phylum Discosea; order Longamoebia; family Balamuthiidae; genus Balamuthia; species Balamuthia mandrillaris. The sequence goes on from JAVKOQ010000204.1 coordinate 18,230, forward strand.
GGCTCTGCATAGCACTCCTGCAGAGTTTGTTACAACGGTCCACCTCTTTACCATTCATTCCATTGAACAAAGACAACTCTGATATTGAGAGGGGAGAGAGGGAGAAAAGTGCTAAAATCATTTCTTGTTACGCTTGGCAGCAACAGTTTCTGGATGGGCTACAAACAAAACTCTCACCAAGCAATCAATCTCCGTCATGGATTCAACGAAGCTGATGTTGCCCTCGCCGCCGTCCAAAATTATTTACCGAAACAACGAGGGAAACCGTAAACTTGACCGACACCTGTGGGACCATCTTGGACTACTTTTAAACCGATGCAGGCAGCCAGTGGGTACTTAACAGAGAGGTTTGAAAGCCGGAACCGGCTGTGCTGTAAGAAAGTGGTATTTTAGTCGGATACGGCCATACTGCGGAGAAAGCACCGCTTCCCGTCCGATTAGCATGTTAGTACTGGGGTGGGTGACCACTCGGGAATCCATCGTGCTGTATCCTTCTTTCTTTGCTTTCTGCTTTTCAACAGTGAACAAATGGGTGCAGCATCGGGGCGTCCGCTACTTTGTTTGCTTTTGTTTTGTTAATGGAGGTAGACCAAAAAACTCTGCGGGAGTGCTATGCAGAGCCGATCCGCAAGGTGCGAGGCCGGTTCAGCTGGCAAGCCAGCCAACTGCAGAACCTCACACCTTCCCCGAGGGTATAAGTCACGCAACACAAAAAACAAAGCAGAACCTTCGGCCGTGATTCCTACTCTTACGTCAAGATAGATAGCAAACAAAAACAACAACAACAAAAAAAAGCAAAAGGAGGATACAGCACGATGGATTCCCGGGTGGTCACCCACCCCAGTACTAACATCGCCTGGCGGAGCTTAACTTCGCTGATCGGACGGGAAGCGGTGCTTTCTCCACAGTGTGGCCGTATCCAGCATGGTCCCATCCTTCTTGCTGGATTCCCCTATTCCTACACAATGCTTGACTTCTTGCGGTATGCCCCTATCCGACCTTAACTCTTCTGCCAGCACCAAAGGACAGCGAGTAGTTTAAAAAAAAGTCGGGAATCCATCGTGCTGTACCTTTTTTTTTCTTTGTGCTTTTGGTGTCCTTCCTAACCTGAGAGTACTCTTTTCTTCTTTTACCCTTTTTCGTCTCGTCTTCTCGTTTCTCTCTCTCTCTCTCTCTCTCTCTCTCTCCTCTTATTCATTCTTTCTCTCTTTCAGGTGTGTACATAGTTCTTTATTCTCGTTGCTCGGTATGAGTTTTTTTTTGTTGCAACAAAAGTCACCACAGCCCAACACCCTCCTCTGAGCTATGCTACCAGCAGCGATAGCCCCACTCCTCACCCTCCGCGCTCCATGCCCAGTTCTCCTCCTTTGGCCTTCTTTTCGTCTTGCTGCAACCCTTGGGTGCTCTCTCCCTTTCCGCGAAGGGGTTCGGCGGTGGGCGCTTTGTCTCTCTTCTGTTGATACTCCTGCTCATCGCCGACGTAGAGCCCTTGGCCTCTCAGGCTGGAGACGTCAGCGCCCGCAAAGGTATGGGGCTCCTTGGCCACGTCCTTGACGGAGGTGGGGGCTGCCGGCCCGGTCTTGCCGACGTTCAGGATCTGGTTTTCCTCCCCGACGTTTTGTTGGGCTCTATCGGACTTGGAGAGCCTGCTCTCGCCCTCACCTCCCACGGTGGTCACCGTTTGGCTCATGCTGTGGACTTGTTGTTGTTGGTTGTTGTGTGGCTTGTTGGGTTCGATGGAAGTCTACAAGGTTCGGTGCTTATTTATATAGTGGAGAGGAATGAAGTGGTGTCTCATGGATGTGCTTCAAAGTTTCCCTCAAATTGCTTTGTGTTTGAAGTTGTTTGCAAAACTTTTAGAAACATAAAATAAGAATGTATAAAATATACAACTATACAAAAACAAAGAACAAAACTAAACTGTTTTAACAAAACAAAAACAATGTCAAAGCGAGTGGTGTTGAGGTAGATGTGGATCCTTCTCGTCCTTGTTGGAAGCCAAGAAATCATCCAGGTCTTCTTCTTGGAAGGGAGAGGCAACAAAACTGGCGGTGAACTTGCTCAAGTCATCCAGCTCCGTCTCGGCAGTGTCGGAGGGAATGATGCAGGCAGCATGCCTCCATTCTTCCATGGTTACGGGAGAACAATCCAAATGCGTCAAGTTTCTTAAACGACTGAGAATGTAGATCCTGTGTGATAGAGAGAGAGAGAGAGAGGCAGAGAAATGAGTTTTTTGAAAGCAGAAAAAGAAAAAAGGGAAGTGAATGGAGAGGAAGAGAGAAGAAAGGAACCTATAGTTATAGTAATGATGCTTGGCGGTGCTGAAAAAGGGAGACGCTCCGTTGTGGAGGGTGCTCAAGTAACGCAGAGAGGGCACACTATCAACAAGATTGTCCATCAACTTTTCAATCTCGAGGATCCAGTTATGGTTCAGGCTGAGAGTGTGCAGCTTTGGGAGCAAAGGCAGCTTCACGTTGTGGGTCAAGTGATTGTTGTCCAAGATAAGCGTGTGTAACTCTCTGAAACCTTCCAAAAAGCTAACCGTTCTTTTTTAATATGCATTCACCGATTAGCAAATATGTTCTTTCCTAGCGTCAACTGGAAGAAGGCACAACAAGATAAAAATGACGTACTCCAAGTCATTGTGGCTGAGATCAAGTTCCTTGGCAGTATACTTGAACTTGCTGAGCATGGAGAGGTCCGACAAGCCGGAAAGCTCCCATGCCAGCGACAAACGGCCTTCTCCAACGACAGGAGTGTAATAGAAAGGCACCGGTTGACTGTATTGAACCAAATCTTTGGGCTCCACATCGTGCTCTCGGCCTTCCTCCACACAAGCCACCCAGAAGTATACTATTCCTGGTTTGTGTGGAGGAGCAGAAAACTCCAACAAACCATTTGCTATTTCCTATTCAACAACAAGAAAGGACACACAGGATAAACAGAGGAACCAAAGAGGAAATGGAATAATAAGAATTAACCATCGGTTGAATGCAGTAAGAGCGAGGAAATAAAAAAGAGAGAACCTTAGCTTCGGCCACAGCTTCGCCAAAGAGACAAGAGAAACGATAGCTCTTGCCTTTCCGGAAAATAAAACCGCGCTTGTCAAAATGCAGCAAAACTTTGGTGTTCTCTGTACAAGGGCCTGAGTCAGGAGCATAAGACTTGATCTCCACCAAACCTCCTTCTTCACCTTTTTCAGAAGAAGAACAAGAAGAAGAAAAAGAAGCATAACATGAGGAGCGAGTAGAGAGAAGTCAGAATATTGAACTAAAGAGCTAAAACGAAAAGATGGAAACGTTACTATCAGAGGGTCGCGCTTGGAGAGCAAGTGGAGAGACAGAAGTAGAAGTAGAAGTGGAAGTAGAGGAAGAAAGTGGATGAGCACTATTGACATTGCCCAAAACTGGAGAAGCAGAGACAGCGGAAGCAAGAGACGTTGAAGCAGCTTGAAAGGACTGTTGTTGACTGCTGCTGCTGCGTAACAGATTATGAGAGGGAGAAGGAACAGGTGTAAACGGAAGGATAGCTCCATTTTCAATACGACTAGTGAACCGAAAGATAGCATTCGAAGAGGAGATGGAAGAGGAAGTATTAGGTATCACTGTTGCAGATGAGGTTTGTTCTGCCGTAGAAGCAGAAGACGCGCCGCTATCAGTGTTTTTCACGATATCGTCTGCATGGCTGTGGTCGTCATCATCTTCAATTTCTATCTTGACTGGCCCAAAAAGCGTGGACATAGTTCTTTCCGAAGCAGCCGCATCTCCTCCAAAGAAAAGCGAAGAAGCATAAAGCGGAGAGTGCGGACCTATAACTGCGGAAGAAAGTAACGGCGATGCATCTGTGGAAGGAGACGATGATTGTTGAATAACGGAAGACGACGAAGATGGAGCACGTCGCTTCGCTGGGCGAGGATTCACCAAAGCAGAGCTCGACTGTCCTTCGTACAATTCAATCATGTGGTGAACGCTGTTTGATGGTTTCATGCTCATGAGTGGCGTTCCTTCTTCGTTGTGTAATGATGGAGGTGAAGAAGATGACGACGGAGTGGAAGAAAGAGGAAGAATTTGAGGTAAAGGTGTAATACTAGTGGAAGCGGAAGAAGAAGAGGACGAGAAAGAAGTGGAGGAGCAACCATTGCTCTCCTCTTCTTCCTCATCTTCTTCATCATCGTCTTCTTCTTCCTCTTCTTTTTGGCTTAAACTGCGAGCCCTCCTCGGCTGCCAATCCTCTCCTCCTGCTTCGCCTTCTTCAGTTTCTCCTTCTTGCGTCACCGCTCGCTTTCGTTTCAGTCCTCTCTTGTCTCCATTACTTCATTTGTCACAACGGCAAAACCGTTAAGAAACCAAAATGAGTTTGGAGATAAGTAGAAGTGAGAAAGGAAAAGAAAAGAGGAGGAAATACTTTTTAAAGAAGTAATGAACAAGAACAGGAAAGTCTTGCACGCTTTGTCCTTCAGTCACTGTGAGGCGTCCGTCTTGAGATTGTTTGAAGTAAGTCTCTCGACTGACAAGTTTGTACTCGTTCCTCCGCCATCCTAGGATAAGTATTTGTTCGCGTTACAACAAGAATGGAAGCTGAGGAAGAAAGAAAAAAGAAGAAGGAAGAATAACAAGAAAGAAGTATGCTGCTGACCTTCATCGAGACCTTCAGCTCTCCACGTTTGTCTACGCATGACGACCACTCCCTCGTCATTACGATTGTTCTTGAGCTTGTACAGCTCCGTCTTTTTGTTGTGAATGATGAGCTTGATGCTCATCTTCTTGGCCGCTATCCATTGTATTTGGTCATTCCGCCGAGCGGCTATCGGCACACCATCGTCATAGAGAAAGAGGTGCTGCTTTTCTTCTGTTTATATGTGTATATTGTTGAAATTTGACGGAGAAGAAAAGTTGATGAAGGAAAAGTTAAAAGAGAGAAGAAAGAAAGAGAGTGGCAAAGAGGAGCAGAGAGAGAGAGAGAGAGAGAGAGAGAGAGAGAGAGAGGAAGACGGTACCTGAGTCGGCAGGACGAGGAGCAGCCATGGAAATCAGTTCCTGGAGAGGGTTCTGGAGCAGCAAATGGATGAGGGGATAGTCCTTGGAGCGAAACTCCCTGGAGAGGTCGAGGCTCTGGTTGAGCACCTGCGGCGGGAGGGAGTGGCTGTGGATCTCCTGCAGGTAACGCTTGATCTTTTCGGAATTTAGGGGAACCACTTTCTTGAACTCCATTTTTTTTCTTTCAAAAAAAAAAAAAGGGTCAGAAGGGCTGGTTTTTTTTTTTTTTGTTCAAACAATTAACGGATCTAAAAGGAGCTCTCTTTTGCCCGCGAGTCTTTCTTGGACATTTGCTTCCTTCCTTTGTTTTCTCTCCTTTAGGCCTCCCTTTTATTGAACAATTTACTGATTGGAACTTTCCTTTTACAGGAAAACCGCCACATCCCCATTCTCATGACGACCTGCATCCTCGCTAAACCACGTCGACACGAAATATTTAATGCCTGCATTTTTCTGCCAAGTTTCCTCCTGTTTTCTTTGCGATATTATATTTGTTCTGTCGACAAGGAACTTTTGTTTTTGCATTTGCCTCTGGAATTTCATCCGCTTGGTTCGTGTTGCTTATGAAAGGGGGAAAAAAAATCGGCCATTGGTGGTGTCCAATCAATCAGATTGGACAAAAATAGACGTTTTCATTTCACAAAGCGAGAAGAAAAGTAGAAAGAGAAACACGCACACAAAAAAAGGGTAGCGTCACACGCACTGCAACGACACTACTTTCCCCTTCTTCTTCGTAGCACACAACACAAACAGCAACGACCGGCAGTACAATAGAAGATGAAGGTGGTTGCTGTGGTGGCTCTGGTGGTGCTTGGCGCGCTGGCCTTGGCGGGTCATGCGGCCGAATGGCAAATTGGCGCGGGCATCTATGACATCACGGGACCTGCCTCTGAAATTGGAATGATGGTATTTTTTTTTTTCTGCTACTTCTTCCCTCTTTTCTTTTTTTTTGTTAGGTTGTGTTTTGTCCATGTCTCATCTGTTTGTGGATTACTCGGTTTTTTGTTTGAACGCTTTTTTCCCCCTTTGTTTTGCTGGTTCACCATTTTTTTTTTCACCCCAAGCGTTGGTGTCGATCAATCTTTTTCTTTTCTTCACCGTCTTTTCTTTTCTTTTTTGTCATTACTTTTGTTACTTTTCACTGCTCAAACCTTTTTCGCTTTTGAACGCGCACAAACCAAAAGGGCTATGCTATGCCCAACCAAAGGACTTCAGGCATCCACTTTAGGTTGCGCGCCAGAGCCTTTGTCATTGTGCAAGGCGACAAGCGAGTGGCCTTTGTCAGCACCGACTCTGCCATGATCTACACCTCGGTGAAGAGGGAGGTGGTGAAGAAGCTGCAGGCCACCTACGGCAACATGTACGACTATGATAACGTGGTGCTTAGCGGCACTCACACTCACAGCGGACCTGGTGGTTACTCGGAGTATGCCATCTTTGGTGAGTACCATTTTTCTGTGGAGTGGTTTATGGTACAACTTGCTAACTATTTCTCTCTCTCTCTCTCTCTCTCTCTCTCTTTCTCTCCTTTCTTTGTTCTCTTTGCTTGACACATACAGACATTACCACTTTGGGTTTCCAAAAGGACAACTGGAAGGCCATCATCGATGGTATCTATCAAGCGATCGTGCGTGCTCACAACAGCGTGAAGCCAAACGCCTCCATATTGTTCGCCAATGGTACTTTGATGGATAGCAACATTAAGTACGTTTTCTCTTCCTGCTTTTCATGTTACATCTTACATTATTTTTTACCAACGTTGCTTTCTTCTCTCTCTCTCTCTCTCTCTCTCTCTCTTTCTTTCTTTCGTGCGCTTCCAGCCGTTCTCCAACTGCCTACAAAAACAATCCCGCTGCTGAACGTGCCAAGTACCAATATGACGTAGACAAGGTGATGAATCTCCTAAAGTACGTCTCTCGCTCTCTCACTCTCTGTTACTCCCATACGAACATAGTTGTTCTTATCAATTTGGTTCGCATACAGGTTCGTTGACGGAAACGGAAAGGGCATTGGAATGGCCAACTGGTTCTCTGTCCACGGAACCTCCATGAATAACACTAATCGTTACATCAGCGGAGACAATAAGGGTTATGCCTCTCTGGTGTTCGAACGCCAAGTCAATGGCAACGACTCTCTTCCTGGAACCGGTCCCTTTGTTGCTGCCTTTGGCCAAACGTACTTCTTTCTTTCTCTCGTTTCTTTTGAAGTAATGAGTTTATTTATTTAAAACAACCAGTGCCGAAGGCGATGTGAGCCCCAACACCAAAGGAGCCTTTTGTAATGACGGCACTCCCTGCGAAGTGGCCCACAGCACTTGTGGTGGCTACAGCGAGGGATGTCATGGCTATGGCCCAGGCAAGAACAATGATAACTTTGAGAACACCAAGATCATCGGTGGCAACCAGTTCAAGAAAGCATGGGAGCTCTATAACTCGGCCTCTCTTCCTGTGACTGGTCCGCTGCACTATGTCCATACTTTTGTGAATATGGAGCAGGTTAAAGTTGGGGCACCCTTCAATCACGGTTATTCCAACGCCACCACTTGCCCGAGCGCTTTGGGAGACTCTTTTGCTTCTGGAAGTAAGTTCTTATTTTTTTTTTTCTAATGTGTTCTCTCTCTCTCTCCCTCTCTCCGATTATCTTTCTCTGATCACATTTCTTGTAAACAATTTTAGCTACGGATGGACCTGGAGAGTTCAACTTTGTGCAAGGCACCAACAGCACCAGCACCAACCCATACTGGAACTTTATCGGAAGGTATTAATCACCTCTGCTCGTTGCTCTCCCCTCCCTTCCCATCGCTAACAAAACAAACAATTACCAGTTTCCTGTCCAAACCCTCCAAAGAACAAATGGCATGTCAGTACCCCAAGCCCATCCTCCTCAACACGGGTGGTATCCAGTTCCCTGCCCCATGGGAGCCCAGCATTCTCCCCCTGCAACTGGTGCGTCTTGGTCAGGTGGTCCTTATCGCCGTCCCCGGCGAGTTCTCTACCATGTCCGGAAGGAGACTGAGGGACACCGTGAAGAGCGTGGTGGAGGCTAACGGCATGCAGGACGCCATTCCCATCATCGTCGGCTTAGCCAATGCTTACTCGCATTACATCACAACCTTTGAGGAGTATCGTAAGTCAAACCCTTTTTTCTCTCCTTTTGTCTAATTCGCTTACTAATATAATGTGTTATTGCTAATAGATATTCAGCGTTATGAGGGAGCGAGCACCTTGTATGGCCCTCATACCCTTGGTGCCTATCAGCAGGAATACAGCAAGCTCGCTGTTGCTTTGGCCAAGGGCACCACCGTTCCTCCTGGCCCTACTCCTCCTGATCTCAGTAACAAGACTGTACGTCTTGTCCTTCTTTTTGTCTTTCTATCTTTCATACTTTCTTTTTATTTTACTCATCAAACATGTCTTTTAAAAAAACGAATTCCAGTTCTGTTTGCAACCAGGAGTGATTGAGGACGTGGTACCGCCATTCACTAGCTTCGGCGACGTTCACGTAGACGTGAAATCCTCCTACCGTCGCGGTCTCTCCACCGCCAAAGTCGTCTTTTGGGGCGCTGACCTCCGCAACAACTACATGACGGAGAAGTCCTTCCTGACCGTCGAAAGACAGGTCTCCCCCAACAACTGGCAGGTGGTTGCCACGGACGGCAGCTGGGAGACCAAGTTCAAGTGGGAGAGCTATTTTGTGCTGGCCAGCTTGGTCACCGTGGAGTGGGAGATCCCTGAGGATGCCGCCCTGGGCACCTACAGGATCAGGACCTACGGAGCGGCCAAGGTGTTTGGCAACATCAAGCCCTTCACCGGCACCTCTTCCACGTTCACCGTCACAGCATAAAACACACACCCCCAACCAACCAAAAGCAACAACACTTTGCCTCTTTGTATGTTTTTTGTTTGTTATCTTCTTCTTGCTGCGCAGAAAAAGTGTTTATTTTTTTGGTTTATCGACAAAACTAAAAATTATCGATTCTCTTTTGGACTATCCAAAAAACCGTCCCTTGATACGATAATCGATAAAATTCGACTATATGTGACTGTGTCGACAGGCTTCGGATGAGGCACAAACCATCGTTATGCACTCAGGTAATAATCTAGCGAAAGACTGGCGAAAGAGTGGCGGATGGAACCCTCTCGAGAGCACACACATGCAAACAAACAAGACATATATCTCACAGTAATAAACCTAAGGTTGCTGCGATCACCGTTACATGTATTTAATATTTATCCAGTTTTTTCGCTTAGGGGAACAGCAGAGGAAGCAGAAGGAGGGATCTGGTTTTCAGGGGTGGTCGGCACCAACGTGACGGCGTTGTCTCTGTTGTAAAGGGCAGCCACGGGCCACAGCCGCTCCACATCGGCGGGCATCTGGCAGCGCTCGCAGAGGACCTTGTCGCGGTAGAGCTCGATCGTTCGGGCGTCAAAGTCGGCGATGAAGGAGAGTAAGGCGCCGGCGCTCCACTGGGGAAGATTCTTTTTGTGGGGTCTCCCTTTGGAGCTGCTGTCGGAGTTGCCATCCACTTTTTTAGGGTTTGGTCAGTGTATAAAACAATGTTCAAAGCAACAGAAACAGCAAACGTTACCACTATGACTGTATTGTTTGCGATTGGTCCAACACCAATTCCGTTTGATGGCATCGGGCCTCCATGCATGAAGGCGACAGTCCCAAGAGTCCTCTACCAGCCCTACCGTCATGAAAGATTTGCCAGTTGCGGTGATCTTAAAGTTGACCTGAGCGCGCCCTTTGCGAAGGCTTTGTTTTCCTCTCATGGTTAGGAAAAGGCTTTTTACAGGTGAAGAAAAAGTGTGAAAAAAATGTGTTTGGAAAGAGTAAGTGAAGAAGCAGAAGAACGATGAAGAACGAGAAGTATAAACCTGCCCATCCATCTCAAGTTGTTGTTATGTACGAACAAGTTTTGTCCTGGGCCAGCAGTGATGACCTCCCTTGCACCGTTATTTTTGGTATTCTCCTTGCCAACGTTGGCCATTCTGCGTTCCTGATAAGGGATCGTTGCTTGCGAAGGATCCCAAGATAATGCCGCATCTTTTTGTAAATCATGTAGGTTCGTATCAGATAAAAGAAAGAAGGTCAGAGAAGAAAGAAAAAGCAAGCACGAGAAGCATAACAAATAGCTTTGAACCTTTATAAGTTACACGCCAGTGGCCGTGAAAATCGGCCTGGGCTATCCCGAGGTCGTGCTTGCAACGCAGCTTCCATACGTTCTCGTCCAGCGCTGCCTTGCAAAAAGCGTCGCAAACAAGGAGCGACGGATAGAGAGCCTTGGTTTCGATGAAGCTCAGGATAAGGCTCAATAATTCCACCGGCAAATCCAACACATGTGTGCATTCTGACTCCATTTACGTGTGCTTTGTTTTGTTCTGTATTGAGGTCTTTTTTTGTTTGAAAACAAAGCTTTCGCGTTGCGTTACAAGTTGCTATAGCGTTATTCTTTCTTTTCTTTTGGTTTTTTATGACACCGTTCGACACTCACTGACGACATTTTCGTTTTTTTCATTGTCATCGCTGCCTTCAGTTCGACTCCCCTTGTTGACAATTTAAATGGTGCACGGTTCGACACTCATCAACAACAACTATCTCATGCAAAAGAAAGAAAAGAAAGAATGAAGAGCGTAACAAGATATTTTTGTGCAAAGGGCCAAGTCCAAAACGTCATGTTCCGCCAAACCCTGATACGTGCCGCCCAGTCCCGCAACCTGGAGGCAGGGGCCACCAACCTGCGGGAAGATCGCAACAAAGTCTCCTTCACCCTGCGCGGAGAGAGCGCCGAGAAGATGGAGGAGATCGTTCAGTTCATGCGGGCGGGGAAGCAGCTGAACAGTTGGGGAGCGCAGGTGCACAGCCTGGAGGAGAGGGAGACCGGCACCGAGGTTGACAAGCACGAGGTGCACACGGGCAATGTGGATAGCTTTCAGTGGAGCGCTGGCGTTGAGATGTATCTTTGATGTGTACCATAGCTACAGACAAATAATAATAATAATAAAAAAAGCTTTTGTTTCATGAAACAAAAAGAAAAAACAAACAGTCCATCACCAAAAGAACGAAGAAATAGTGCTTCTGCTCCTCCTCTGACCCCTTCGGAGGCCTCTCCTCTCCTCCTCCTCCTCCTCCTCTGCGCTGCTGCCAGCAAAGACCTCCATCGTGGTGCCCAACAGCACCTCCAAGACCTGGTCCAGCGTTTGGGTGGTGCGGAGGATTTGGAAGGAGGCCTCCGGCACGCTCTCCTGGTTCAGTGCGGCATAGATGGATGGCAACAATGTCTCTGCGTACCTGTTTTATATATAATCATTTGGTTCGTTAAACACAAATGTTTTGGAAAGAAAGCAACAGCCAGGAAAGTACCAGTTGTTGTGGGAAGGAGCAAAGAGGATGTGTCGTAACATCTTTCGGCCAATGGTGCCGCTCTCATCCAGGAAGGCACGCTCTGCCCACATCAACCTGTTGTTAACCCTTCGTTGCAGCTGTTAACAAAAGGTTGTTAGGAAATGTTCAATACAAAGGAAGAAACAATAGAGAGACGAGAAGCAGAGAAACGAGAGAGAAGAGTGAGAAGAAGCCTAAGGAGAGGGAAGAGAAGCAGAGAAACAAAAGACGAAGACGAACGTCAGGATGAATGGTCGTTCTAGATTTTATCTCATCGACGCGAGCAGTAAGGTTGGTAGCTCCCTCGCAGAACTGCCCCACTTTCTGTTCCAATTGTTGCAACTCTTGCTCCAATTCGTCGTACAATTCTCTGTTTAGTGCGTTGTTGGTAATGTCTTGATGCGATTGTCTATCATGGAAATACACAAAATAGAGAGAGGTTTAGTCGTTAATGAGAGCAAGCAACACAACAATCATAACCAAAAAACAAAAACAAACGAACCTTAACAGCACGCAGTAGTTGTTATACTCCAAAGGCAATATCTTCTGGTCCACAAAGCGGAACAACAAGGCCCCGAGCGTGCGTACCAACGTCGCATGATAGACCAAGCCTGGGTCCACGAACCGCTCCACAAAGTCAGCAGTATCATAGCCAGTATTTTTTATGGCAGAGTGTTTGGGGGAAGAGGAAACGAATCGAACGTCGAGGGAAGGAACTCCAACCAATTGCACGAATCCCAAAGTATCATCCAAACCAACAGGCTTCAACTTTTTGTCCTTCCATATGTTGTATAAGGTAGCAGAGGAAGAAGAAGGGGAAACAGGATTGAAAGAAGAGGAAGGAGATGAGAGGGTGCGAAGAACGGAATCGAAGAAAGGCTGGAGAGTGGGTGTGCCTCGACCTAAGAGCAAGTCTGTGCCTTCAACGCCATGGTCGACGTTGATGTACAGAACGTTTTGGATTTGGAGCATGCGTCGGTGGCGCTCCACAAACTCAATGCTTCCTGCAGCATTGTACTCTCCTGTTTTATTTGAAATAATCAGCGCGAAAGAGGTCAAGATAAAGAAAGACGAACGAAGGTGTTACCAGCATCCCAGCTTGCCAGAAGAATGCTTCTGCCAGGCTTCCATCCACTTTTGACAGCTTTAGCAACGCCCTTGCATACCTCCAAAAACGCAGCGGTGCCGCTGTGAGGATCACCTCCTCCGTATACCCAAGCATCTCGATGGTTACCAAGAATGATCTGTCATTTGTATTGGTTGTGTATGTTATAAAATGGTGCAAAAATTCTATAAAAAAAAGGACCAAACCATGCGATCAGGTTCACTGATGCCGTTTATGCTATTGTGTTATCGTTTTGTTAGTATAAGCAAACACAAAAAACAACAAAAAATGAAAGAGAGAAAAACAATCATACCGAGCAAGAACATTCCAAGCGTTCACTACTAAACTTCCTAATTCCACTTCCAAATGCACTATTACCTGCTCATCTTCCACTGCTTCCTCTCCAACTCCAACGCGATACGTGAAGTTGCCTCCTCCCTGCCACTCCTTTGGTGCTTCCGCTCCTTTCAACCTTCTCAGCAACACTTCAGCATCCTTCCACGAAATGGGTTGCACTGGGATGGTTGGCAGGGGTTCATATCCTTTTCTCCTCGCCTCCATTCCCTGGTCTAGGTCTTCATGCCAGTCATTCAACGTTTGGGCAGTGGTCATTCTCGGGCCCGAGAGAGTGGAGGGCCATCCAGGGGTGGAGGGATCTCCAGCTCCAAGCCAAACGCTTCCTCTTGGGTTGGCAGAGGGAGGCACTCTGGATCCTTCCGGATAATACGCTTCATTTTGCTTCGCTCCTCCTGCTGGTTGTGAAGAAAAGAGAGGGTCCGGATAAAGAAGGCATCCAGCAGCTCCACGTTCTTGGGCCAAACGAACTACATTTCCACGAAACATTTGATCATTGTAGCGCGCTATGACTATACTGCCATTCACAACGTGGTTAATATTGTTGGAGAGAAAGAGTTGCTCCAACGCATCAAAGTCTTCTTCGCGACCAAAGTTAACGTAAAGCAGAGGAGCTGTTGCATTTCCTGAAGCGGAATAGGCGCTGAAGGGAGGAACTGCGTTGGGATCCCCAAATTGTTGAGATTTGTTCTGGGAAGAAAGTGGTTCTTCAGAGAGAGTGGCGGTGTAAATAGGAGAAGAGGAGGTGGCGGAAGGAAGTATTTGGACAAGCCGGTGAATGGGTTGGCTGATGAGTACTGGAACAGTTTCCATGTAAACATTTTCCAGTCCGAACTCTTCCAACCTTTAAAAAAACAATAAGGAACAACAGGAGAAGATGTGAGCTCCATTGAGAAAGAAAGAAAGAACAGAACAGAAGTGGTAAGAAACGAAACGAAATGACGAGAGACGAACTTTGCTTTCATAGCCTCGGCACCCTCTTTGCTTGAAGCAAAACCAGGCAAACTGACTGAGTAAGAAAGAAATAATAGTGAGAAAAGGGAGGAAGCAGAGAGGTAGACCGAGAGAAGAGAAGGAGAAGAGAACAAAGCGAGAAGGGATGAGAAAGATAGAGTGGAAACATACCCGTGGCCGATATGTTCCTTAGATGACTCCGAATGGAGTCCGTTGATATGCTTTCCATAAAGACCTTTTCCGCATCTTCCGTATCTGTTTATTACGGCACAGAGAGATAGAGAGAGGAAAGAAAGAAGATAGAGTAAAGAGAGAAAGAAAGGGTGAGAGAGAGAGAGAGAGAGAGAGAGAGAGAGAGAGAGAGATAATAAAAGAGAGTTTGACAAAAGAAAAATCAAAATCAAGATCAAGATCAAATCAAAAACAGACGAAATACAAACCATGAGGCTTTTGGCTGTCCAGATACAACAGGATAGACACAGACATGAGAGCAAAGCCGATCACCAGCGCAAACCCGGCCAAAACCAACTTCCATTTGCCCAATCGACCACCTTAAATAAAAAAATCAAGATCATCAGCAACAAAAAAAAAGGGGTCCATGTTTTCTCTTTTCTATTTGTTTGTTACCTGGCGGGAGAGCCATAGGGACGCCGTTTTCGTGTTCCGACGCCACTTCATCAAACGAGTCCTTTTCCTGCTCCTCCTCCTCGTCGGACGCAGAGGAGGAGGAAGGCTCCTCGGAGAAGATGGCCTCCTCCTCGGTGAGCTTCTTGCGTTTGTTGCGACGGCCGCGGCGAGAGCGGCGACCCCCACCACCATAGCCTCTACGACTGCCGCTGCTGCTGCTGCCGCCGCCGCTGCCGCTACGCGAGTGATGATGACCCCCAGCCCCGCCGGCCCTCGTGAAGACCTTCATTTCGGTGCCTCCGTCTTCCTCCATCATCGTGTGTGTGTGCGCGTCCGTGCGTCCTTTTAGGATGCCTGTAATGCTGAGGTGCCCTTTTGGGTTTTTTTTGTTGTTTGTCCTAAAATGAAAAAAAATATATTTTTGATGTATTTTTTTTTTCCCCGATGGACCAACGCGCAATGGTTCGGTTCGGTGGCGGTCCTTGTCGACACTGATTATCCGCGCTGTAAGTGGCAGGGGATCTCCGGGACGTTTTTTGCTGCGCTGCATTCCCTTGCCATTTCTTTTGAATAAATTTTAATTAAGGTGGACCTTAAAGCGAGCTGCAATGGTGCAGCGAATGGGCAGGTGGGATGAGGGGTCAAACCGTGAATTTGTAGCGCAGCGAAAGGAAACGGCAAGGGAAAAAAGAGGAGTAACAAAGTCCCTGCGCCTTTGTGTGCCTGTTCAGCGGGGAAAATATGTGTCGACAAGGACCACCGCCGAACCCAACCAATGCGCGTTTGAAGATTTTTATTTAGGAAGGGTAAATGAAAGAGTGAATGAACATTCATTCATTTACCCAGGCGTTGGTACCACGACGAGGGTCGTGTTTGGTTTGCTGGCGCTGGTGCTGTTGTGCGCGGGTGGCCATGCGGGAGTGAGTACCAGTGCGATGACGGGAGAAGGTCGCTATGATGGTGGAGCAGCACCAACCGCGGCGTTACCGGATCCCTGGGCTCAAGCCCGACACTAGCTATGACAAAGGTCCCATTTGGACAAGGAGAGAGAGAGAGAGAGAGAGAGAGAGAGAGAGAGAGAGGGAGAGCAAGAAGAAAGGAGAGAGAGATACAGATAGAGAAGCGTGAAGGCGAGGAAGAAAAAAAGAGAGGAAGAGGAGGACAAAGAAGAGAGAAAATATGTGATGAAGAGAGGAAGGAGTAGAAGAAGCTACTGATACGCGTTATCATTAGATGGTGTATGGTCAGGTTCAGCAACCATTTTGCAAGACGGCACGCCAGCGCTATTATATACTGGATCGGTTGGTCAGCTGGAGTATCAGTGCCTTGCCCTTCCAGCAGATCCCTCCGATCCTCTTCTCACTCACTGGGTGAAGTACTCTGGCAATCCTATCCTTGCCAACCCTCCTGCTGGAATTGATCGTTTCGTATTACCACATATCTCTCCCCTCTCTCCTCCTCTCCTCCTCGTCTCCCTCGTTCATTCTTCCTCTTCTGTCTCTTCTCTTCTCTCCCCTTCCCTCTCCTTCCCCTATGTTCCTTTTACGTCATTCCTGTATTAAATGACCACGTTTAAGCAAACTACTGGCGGGATGATACTACGGCATGGAGAAGCGGAGGAGCCTGGAAAATGTTGGTAGGCGCTCGGCTCAACACCACCACTGGAGCTGCACTGCTCTATACCTCCACCGATTTCAAAAACTGGACTTATCTCCATCCCTTCTGGAGCGGAGGTACGCCTTACTATCAGTATTATGCCCGGCCTCATACTCATACGTGCTCCTCTGCGTTTGCCTATCTGATAAGATGCGTGGGGCAATCCTCCTATATGGGAGTGTCCAGATTTCTACCCGCTAGGCGATCAGCATGTTCTGAAGTTCTCCTCTTTCTCGGCTGTTGAACGGCTTGATTGGTGAACCATCGGTACACAACACAACGGCATCTGTTAGTTTGATACCACGATTAACGGGTGATTTCATATCACACAGGACACTATAATGAGAATAGCCAGACCTTCACCCCGACTAGCAACACCGTGTTGGTTGATTTCGGCGGATTGTATTATGCCAGCAAGACGTTCTTAGATCCTGTTCCTCGAGGAGGACGCCGTATCATCTATGGGTGGGTGTGCGAGGATGAGCCAAATGCTGCCAGTCGTGGATGGCAAGGAGTGCAAGGTTTGTATGATAAGAAGCGGTAGAAGAAATCGAAAAGTGAAAAGAACCATCAATAACATTGTAGGAACGAAGTTGCAATACGTATATTGGAATAGATGTAACTAACCAACGATCTAGCATTGCCAAGAGTTGTCACGATCAACAAAGCCCTCAACCTACTCGTCGCTGAGCCCATCCCAGAGCTTGCCAACCTACGCAACGCATCCTCCGCGCGCCACTTTGCTCATCTAGTTGTCAAACCTGGGGAAGCGGTGCCTCTCATCGGCGTACATGGCGTGCAACTGGAGATAGAGGCGGTATTCAAGGACCTTCGTGTCGATGCAAAGGCTCGTGTGGGCGTGCGAGTGCTGGAATCACACAGCGGCAAGCAGCGCAACTTCACTTCCGTCTATTACGAATTGCCGGGTCCAGGCGGCCGAACGGCCAAGCTCTGCATCGACCGCTCTCAATCGGGCACCGTAGGATCCACCAAACTTCAGTGTGGCGAGGCGCCCATCTTCAAGAGCGACCACGAGCTCAATCTCCGCATCTTCGTGGATCATTCTATGATTGAGGTACCGTCCCTTCTCGTGACTATTAACATACAGAGAACTGAATCCCTTGTGATAGGCATTTGCACACCATGGCCGCCACAGAGGAACCAGCCGCGTGTATATCGATATGAGCCGTGAGGACGAGCTCGGGGTTTCCGTCTTCTCCGAGTCCAGTCGTGTGACCACGCAAGTCGATACATGGCAGCTTCTTCCTTGTTATTCTCCCTAAAACGCACACCGGTGTTATTGCTTACCCTGCAATGATGGTATACCAAATGTGTAGTATATCTCCTGTTTGTACTTCTGTTTCGTTACTTATTTTTACATATCTCCCAGAGAGAAGGAGAGCGTACTCATTAACAACACCTCAACCAAGTGTCCCACAGTTGAATATGTCTTTGCCCGTGTTTGCCACAACCGGTGTTTCAGTTCAGTTCAAATAGTTTGCTTTTCCGTTGGACCGATTTGTTCAGCAACCAGTAAGGTTGACTTTTAACGGTGTGTGCAATGGGGGAAATACAGTGGGGTTTGGCCTCTGAGGAGGAATCACGATGTAAACGCTATCCTCTCCAACCGGTGTTTGCTCCGCCTCCTTCTTCGCACCATTTCCCCCGAAATTTCGTGCATTCACGAAATTCGAACGAAAAGGACGACAAAACCAGCAGGAATCCTGTCCACTGGCTGCTCAAAAAGAGCTTCAAAAAATAATTATTAATTTGAGCAAAAAAAAATCGTTCCGAAAGAAAATTATTATTCAAAAAACGTAGCAAGGAGAGAGAGAACATGAAGAAAGGATGGCACAGGTTCGAGCAACGCCTGGGCGAAGGCCTTGGCTACGCCAAGAAAAGCCAAGAGGAGGACGAGGACTTCAAGAAACGCGAGGAGCTCACCATGGCCACCAAGCACGCCACCGACAAGGTGGTGGAGGAGATCTCTCCCTCCTCCGACTCCAAGAACCCGGTCACTGGGCTGTTCGCTGGGGAGAGCAAGAAGACCAAGGAGGAGAAGGCTGGGGAGGCCTTTGTCAAGCTGGGGGCCAAGCTGAAGGAGGTGGACGAGAGGGGCTCTCCCTTTGGGGAGGGCATCGTTTCTCTGGGCAGCACGCTGCTGCAGGTGGGCGCTGAGCACCAGCAGCTGAACAGGCAGTTGTTGGAGAAGGCCGTTGGCCCCATGAGGCAATTTCAGACTGACACTCTGAAGAACGGTTTGGTGTTTGTTATTTTGTGTGATTTGAGTGTAACGTTAGTGTCGTTGCATATGATCTTCTTTGGCTTGTGCTGTGCTTCTTGTTCTTTCCTTTCTTTCTTCTCTGTTGCTTTTGTTCTTCTCTTCGTCTCCGTTATCATCTTCTTGCACTCACTCTCTTTCTTTTCCACAAACTCATTACAAAAACCAAACCAACCTACAGTATCTCACCTACAAAAGAAATATGAGGAGCATCGTCTCGAGTACGACTCTGCCAAACGTGCCAACGACAAAAAAAGCAGCCCGAAGACCCAACAAGAGCAAGACCGAGCCAAAGAGGCCTTTGAGGCCTCCAAGAACAGCTACTATGAGGCGATGCTTCGTGTTCAGGACAGCGAGGCCGACCAGGTGAAGCAGCTGGCGGCTTATGCCGAGTGCTATGCTGAGTACTATCGTGCATGCTCTCGTTTGTTTGAAACCGTGGCCAAGGAGCTGGATTCGTTGGCTCAGCAAGCTGCGTCATCTCCTTCATCTTCTTCTCATTATCCTTCGAATACTTATTCTTCAGGAGGAGATGGCTACCCTTCTCCTCCTTCGTCATCCGCTTCTGCTTCGTACATGTCACAACCATCAGCCTCTCCCCATCCTACCTATCCATCTCCGTCTTCCTCGACTCCTTCTCCTTATTCATACCAAGGAGCACCAGCAGCACCATCAACCACAACCCCAAGCCCAAGAGGACCACCCCCTACTCCTCCTCCACGAGCCGCTGCTGCTCCTTCTGTGCAAACGTGCACCGCCTTGTACGACTTTCAGGGACAATCCGACCAGGAGCTGAGCTTCAGGCAAGGAGATGTGATCATGGTGCTGAAGCAAGTGAATCAGGATTGGCACGAGGGCGCGCTGCAAGGACGCGTTGGCATCTTTCCCACCTCCTACGTGCAGTTGAACTGATCTGCAAGCCACCAAATTGCACCGGAAATTCGCCGCAATCCTTTTCTTTGTACATTCCGTGTCGTCGTGGAAATAACTGCATTTCATGTCGTCATGAAAATATCTAGGATAACTATTAGGTTGGTGGACACAAGGCGACTTTTTACCATAAAAAGAGAACGTTTATGTGAAATCACAAAATATAAAAAAAGCGTTACCGACTCATACAGAAGAAGACGAGGTTACCGGTCGTTCTTCTTCTTCTTAGTAACAAACAACCACTTCTGAGCGTTTTCGTTATGACCTCCACGTCCTTTGAGAATGCAACCACAGCAATAGAAAAAGAACCCACACCCACACCACCAACAAACTTCACTTCTTCTCCTGTGGAGCATGACCTCGACAAAGCAGCCGGCATCGCCATGGGGGAGTCTCCTTCTCCTGGCCGAACCATCGACTACAGCCATACCAAAAAAGAACGACGTAACAACAAAAGAACCAACCACAGCGCCAAATTGGGGACTTCTCTTCCCTCCGACTCGTTTCTCCGTGCCGATGTGGACTCCTCCACAACCGAGGATGAAGAAGATGAAGGAGAAGAAGAACAGGAGGAGGTGGAAGAGGAGGAAGGGAGAGGAGACAGTGACTCAGCATTGGCCTCCGAGGAAGAGGAAGAAGAAGTGGTGAACGAAGAAGAAGCCACAACAGAAACAAGTTTGACAGCCTCCACGAAGCGAAGAGTTTGGCGGCGCTCTCTTCCTTCCTCTCTCATCCTTCGTGCCAAAGGCAAACGACAGAACCACAAAGAGAAGAAGAAGGAGCGAAAGAAGGAGAAGCAGCAACAGAGAAACAAGAACAAGAGCAAACAGGCCTCCCCTTCTTCTCCTTCCACTGCCATCACTATGGGAGGAGAAAGAGAAGGATATGAAGGAGCAGGAGGAGTTACGACGGTGACACCTCGTTCTCCTCGCAACAGCGCTCCCGCCTCCCTTCCAAGTCCTTCTGCCAAAGCGCGGGAGATTTCACCTCGCTCTTCGTCCAAGCGAGCAAAGTCTCCTCGTGCTCCTTCTCCGCAGGCTCAAGAAAAGACAAAGAAAGAGAAAGGAACAAAACACAGCAACAAACAACAGAACGGGTGGACAACAATGTCTCAAAACGAAGGACCTCAACCACCACCAAAAGCCACAGCAGACCAGAAGCACAAACACCACAACCACAATGGCAACAACCAAAACGACGTGCAACAGCACTTGCACTTGCTGTTGGGCATTCGAAAGGACTCCACTACCTCCATTACGAGTTTCGATGGAACGACCAGCGAGTGGGAGAGCGAGCTCAGCGACTGCGATGAAGACTTTTTCCTCTACACCCCCAAAGGCACTCTTGGCGCTAGCTCAGGCGCCCAACTGATTGCTCAACAAAGCAACAGCAGAAAGAATACTTCTTCTGCTCCTTCTTTACAACCATCTGTCGAACAGCTCTTTGATAAGTCTGCTTCTCCTCCGTCTTCGTCTTCCACTTCCCGTCCTGCTGCGAAATCGTTTCGGGATAGAAAAACGGTGACGAAGCAGTGCAGAGCGGAGCATGGGGACGGCTATACTCGGTTTACTTGTACTATAGAGGATCGGCCGCAAGGATGGCGCATTGGCGATGTTGTAACAATACAAGGTTACTTTCTTGCCCTGCTTTCTTTCCTACTTTCATTTTTGTTCTTTGCTCTGTCTCACCTTTCTTTCTTTGCCAACAGTGGATGTAGATGAGAGAGCAGGAAAGAAAGTCAAATCCATGCGCGTGCATATTGAAGAGAAACACCGCCACCCACCGCACCAAAATCTAAAATCCTCCTCTTCCTCCTCTTCTTTTTCTTCCTCCTCCTCCTCTCTCGTCACCAAAACCAAAGCAAAAGAGTTTGATGAGGGCTTTCCGTTGGCGGCCTACACCGACCACAGCTTCACAAAGATGTACACTATTCCCGAGAATCAGGGCCTTCATGCGAGCAACAACAACAAGAAAGTGCAGCATGAGCTCGTGGTGGCCTTTACCTTGCCCAAGAGTCTCATGCAAAACGTGGTCACTTGGGTGAGCTTTCCTTTGAAGATCGTTTCCTCTTAATCATAACGAGTAAATATATTTAAAATAAAATAAAATAAAATAAAAAAAGAAAAAAATGTTAAAAATTAGTAGACTAACATCTGGCGTTGAACCGACGTCCAGGCGACCCATCTTGAAATACCAAAAAAAGGAATTTACCGATATCGATAAATTTCTATTTTCAAAGAAACTGCTTCTTGCATCTAAAAGCTGTAATCATGCCCGAAAGCAACGGACCGAGACCGGAACAAAGAGGCAAGACCTGCACGACAAGCAGACCGATGGGCACCACCCGCAACCATCGGATGTTGCGGGCCGCTTTGATCGTTTGCTTCTCATTTTTCATAACCCTTGCTTTCTTTGCTCTCTTTGCAAAGCCATCGCCAGATGGGCAGAAGATAGCAACTTCTCGCTCTCTCCTCTCCCCCGAAAACGTAGTTGACCCCCACCTCGCAGAAACTTGCGCCAGCAGCATACCAAAGTTTATAATATATTC
This sequence comes from Balamuthia mandrillaris, assembly GCA_031835245.1. NCBI lineage: Eukaryota > Discosea > Longamoebia > Balamuthiidae > Balamuthia > Balamuthia mandrillaris. The sequence goes on from JAVKOQ010000204.1 coordinate 40,108, forward strand.
CATGCAACGTAGCGGCTCAATCTTTCTTTCTGCGGTTTGCATCTTTTTGTTATTGCAGGACAATAAGAGGAGAGACAGAGAGCAAGAACCAAAAGAAAGAATGAAATGGCAATTCCGTTCTAACACAACATTGAAACTTTACGCATAGGTTCTTGAACAGATTCTTTCTGTCAACATGGGCTACGAAGTGTTTCGCGAGTCTAGGCCGGTAAAATCGCCCTCTCTCACGGAGAGCATCCTGAAGCAGGCGGAGAAAAATGGGCTTAACGGTTATTTGATTCAAGTAGGTTCATCTTTCCAAAACGTTGCGTCCGCAAGGTCTTTAATCTGTTCTGGTATCCTTCGTTTTAAAACTAGCATCAGGACGTAAAGGATCAGGAGTGGTTATTGCCGATGCTAAAAGCATCAAACGCTTCAGTTATCTTTCTAAAGAGATTAGACCTCTTAGCCGCTTTTCTTTCCTGGGAAACTCAAAGGGCACACAAACGTGTCCAAGAATGGCACTGTACAACCACTGAATGTCTTGAGCGGTTCGACAAGCTTACCATTCGACCAAAGATGCATGTTGTCCAAAGGTACCTTGCAAAACGTGAAAATGACATTCTGAAACAAGAGAGACTATTAACTCAGGTGAGTATCACTGACTTGCTGACCCTTTCTACTTGACATCTTTCCTTCTGCTTCTATCTCCGCTTAATCGTCCTCTTCGTTCTCCTGCTTCGCCATCTTCTCTCCTTTCGGTAGTTTCCGCTTATTCTGCTTGTTTAGTTAGGTTTTCGGTATCATACCCTGACGTATGAAGACCTCACCTCAAATGTGCAAGTTGAAGCCTGCAAGATAATCCAGTTTTTAGGTTGTGACTGTGCCGTCATTGGAGACACCGGTGTTTATACGTCTTTGCTAAAGGTACATACCAAGCCCAAGTCTTCATACTTCCAGAACTGGGAGGAAATTGTTCAGCTGTTGAAAGATACGCCTTATGCATGGATGTTAAACGCATAACGATTTTCAACCGTTGTTGTTTTGTTCAATAAAACAAGAAGCAGTAAGCAAACGATTCGTTCATAACCTGTACAAAAATAAAAAATACCAACAAAGTAATCACTAGTTCGTCAAGAAGAGATCTCTTGGGTGCTTTCGCTTTCCTCTTGTTCGCTTCGGCTCTCGTCATCATAACTCTCGCTTTCTTTCTCACTAGTTACAACAGCCTCCTTGGAGGACACTTCCTCCTCACTCTCGCTTTCTTCCTCACTGGTTGCACCAGTCTCCTTAGCTTTATCTTGTCCTTGATGCAACTCTTCTGTAGAGCCCTCTTCTTCGAGGCTCGAAGCAGCTGCTGGGACAATGCTTTCCATTTCCATTGCCTCCTCCTCCTTCTTGGCCAATGTCGCCCTTTTTGCTCGCAGCTCGCTCTTCCTCAACCTTGCTTTTGTGTCCTTTCTCTTCTTCTTCCTGTCCTGCTGGGCGATCCAAAGATTGTGCAGCAGCCGCCGCAGCACCTTGTATATCTCTGACAAGATCACAAACAGCACCACAGAACCCGCACCCAAGGCCCATCCTCTCCACCCAGGATCTTCCTGCCGAAAGATGACGTTGTTGATGCCAGGAATGTAGACAGAGAGCACCACCGAGACGGAACCCAAAATGAATGTCAAGTGGAAGGGCCAGCATTGAATGAGGAAGGTGTGATCGAAGGATGAGCTCTTCAAGCGGCGACAATTGTACCCGTGGTAAAGAAGCATGCCGGTGAGCGAGATGAAGGCGGTGGCTTGAGATTGTTTGACAGTGAAGTCCCAGACAATGTTCATGACAATGAAGCTGGTGAGAGAGAGAGCACCCATGATGATGCCGTAGATGAAGATGTCAGCGATGGTGCCAATGGTGAATGTGGGCTCTCCGATGGGTCGCTTCTTCCTGTCCATCAAGTCTGGTGTGGCTGGTTCAACTCCCAAAAGCATTGCTGGTGGTGGACCTTTTTTAAATTGTCGTTCAAAAATATGCAGAAAGCAGGCAATGTGAGACGAGCAAACGAGGGAGCGAGAGAACGAGAGAGAGAGAGAGAGAGGGTGTCTTACTCGATACGAGATTGAGCCAAAGAATTTGCAAAGAGGTCATTGGGGGATAAAGCCCAGAAACAATGCCGATGATCATGACAATGGTTTCTGCCACGTTGCTGGAAAGAAGATGGACGAGGAACTTTCGGATGTTGGCAAACGTTCTTCTACCTTCCGCAATAGCTCGGGCAATAGTACAAAAGTCGTCATCTAGAAGAATAATATCGGAAGCTTCTTTGGTTACATCTGTTCCAGCAATACCTATAGACGAAACAGAAAAGTAAAAGTTAGAACCACGTCAAAAAAAACAAAGAAAATAAAAAGGGAAAAACAAACCCATGGCAATTCCAATGTCAGCAGCAGAGATTGCAGGACTGTCATTGACACCATCTCCTGTCATCGCCACCACTTTGCCTCCACGATGCAGCTGCTTCACCATCTTCACCTTGCTCTCCGGGCTGCACCTCGCGATCACCAACGGCAGCTCATCCAGCTCATCCAGCTCTTCCTCCGACATCCTGTCAAAGACGGTGGAGGTCATGGCAAGGCCTCTCCCCTCCTCTTCCTCTGTGATGATGCCGATCTGCTTGGCAATGGCCAGAGCGGTGGACAAGTGGTCCCCTGTCAGCATTCTCACGATGATCCCTGCTTTGTGACACGTGGCAACTGCCTCCTTCACCCCCTTTCTCGGTGGATCCTGAATACCGACCAGACCCACAAAGGTCAGGTTCTGCTCCACGTCCTCTCTGTTGAGCTGTGGATCCTCTTCGTCCTCATAGTCTTCATACTCATCCGTCATCTCGCGGTAGGCCAAAGCCAAGACACGAAGGCCTTGGTTGGCCAGCTGCTCGTTCATGGCTTTGATGCGTTCCAGCTCCTCATCTCCAAACTCGCTGCTCACCCCTCCATCCTCCATCATGGCCGTGCACCTTGGCAAGAGGCGCTCGGGAGCTCCCTTGGTGAAGAGGAAGACGGACTTGTCCTCCTTTCGCTGGTGGATGACGCTCATTCTCTTGATGGTGCTGTCAAAGGGGAACTCTTGCAGGTTGTGCCACTCCTCCTTGAGAAGCTGCCGTGAGTAACCCAGTTTGGCTGAGAGCACCACCAGAGCCGCCTCCGTGGGAGAGCCTAAGGCTACCCACTCCTCGACTTCCTCTCCGCTTTCTGTTAGTTGAGCTTTTTCTTGGTTTGCGGCGGTCTTCTTGTGGTCGTCGTGTTGCTTGGTGCCTTTGCCACACCAAGTCCAGGGCTTCCACCATCTCTTGCTGGAGACATGTTTGTCAGCAACCTCCTTGACATTCCTCTTGATATCAGAGGCGTTGCACAGAGAGCAGACGAGCAGGGCGAGATGAAGGTGATGGTCTTTGTCCTCGATTTCCGTCATGGAGGCTACCACTGGTGTTGGTGAGGCTCCTTCTTCCTCCTCTTCTCCTTCTTCCTTGGGCTTGATGAAGACATTGCCGCTGTTTGGGTTGAAGCCCTCACCGTCGATGATGAAGGACTTTTCTGGGAGCCATAACTCCGTGGCCATCATTTTGCCTTGGGTGAGAGTGCCGGTCTTATCCGAGCAAACATCTGTGACATTGCCCAGTTGTTCCAAGGATTTCATCTTCCGCACCAACGCCTTCTGTTCTGCCATTCCTTTCACTCCAAGACTCAACACCACCGTGATCACTGCCACCAAAGCCTCCGGCAGGAGCGCCACCGATGTGGCCACGGCCACGGTGAGGCCTTTGGGATAAAGCTCCTCTGTATCGTGCACCCACAGGAACAGAAGCACCGTGCCAATGCAAGCGACAGCAGCACAGGCCAACAGAATGCCCAACCTTGTCATCCTTTTCTGTTGTTATAGTTGTGAGATATTATCATGGGGGCAGGGAGAGAGGAGAAGAAAGAGGAGAAAGAAACCTCAAGGCTGGTGGTTTGCTTCTTGGCGTTGGCCACTGCGTGGGCGATCTGCCCAAGTTCCGTGCGGGAGCCGGTCATGATGACAATGCCTTTGCCCTTGCCCTTGGTGACCAGAGTGCTCATGAAGGCCATGTTCTTGCGGTCGCCGAGGGGGCATTCCTTGTTGTCGATGGCATCGACCTTCTTCTCGATGGGCACACTCTCTCCCGTCAAAACGCCTTCCTCGCAATCCAGGTTCACCGCCTCGCATACTCGAACGTCTGTTTTTTTTTTTTGGCATCAAACGAGTCAATTTTTCTGTAAATAGAAAAAAAACCAACAATAATTCCGATATAACGTAATAAATGGAAAATAATACGATATGTATAGATAAATATTGAAAAGTTTGCAGATTATCCACAATCGACGCGAGAAGACAGAGCAGAGAAATAAAAAAAAAACAAACCTGCGGGGACTTTGTCGCCTTGGGTGAGGAGGACCACGTCCCCAGGCACCAACTCGGAGGCGGAGACCTCCAGCTCGACGCCATCCCGCAGCACCATGGCGGATGGCGCGGACAAGCTCTTCAGCGCTTCCACGCTCTTTTCTGACTTGTATTCTGCATGATGGGTTGGGAGGGGAAAAAAAAAAAGAAAACAAAAGTGAGAGAGAGCCCTTTTACTAAAAAGCTAAAAAGAGAAGGAGAAGAGGAGAACAAACCTTGCATGACTCCAATGATCACGTCAGCAACCATGATGAAAGCAATGACAGTGGAGTCGATGGGTTGCAAGGTGGCGATGGTGAGGGAGAGAGCCACCAGCAGCACCCCCATCATGAAGTTAAATGTGTGGTGGAAGAGGAGCTTCCAGAGCTTGACCCCTCCTTCCTGCTTAAGCTGGTTAGGACCCCATTCTTCCGTGCGTTGCTTCACTTGCTCTGGGTTGAGGCCAACATCGGTGTCAACAGAAAAAAACTCCGCGAGTTGTCCTGTGGACAAGGTGTGTGCAAAGAGGTACTCGTTGGCAAGCCCGTCTCGAGGATTTACGACCTCCCCTGCACCCATACCCTAGGCGCTGAGTGGATTGAGTTTTTGGTTGGAGTGAGAAAAAGAACGAAAGAATGAAAGCAAAAAAAAAAGTTCCACATACACTCCACTCAGTTCGTGTTACGAAGGAAAAAAAAACAAGGACAACAGAAGAGAAGTGTGTTCGTGAGGAAGAAGAAGAAGAAGAAGAAGAAGAAGAAGAAGAAGAGGGAGTAGAAGTGGAAGTCTGTCTGGTGTGCGTGAGTGTCTTTTTGCTTCTTGTTTTTGTTTTGTTTTTGTGTGTGTTCTCTTTTTGGGAGCAAATATTCCAGTGGGTAGTCAGGCTTTTCATCCATGCGGAATGAGCCGAGAGACAGGCAACCCGCTGAAAACAATTCCAATAATGGTTGTATCGCTGCGGAAGATTGGACGGATGGCAATCATTGGATTTCATGGAACGTCGACATGAGAGGGCCGTGAGTTCGGTGGGCAGAGGGAAAAAAACGTCCAAAAAAAAAACCAAACTCGGATGTTGTTGCTTTCCATTCCCACATGTTACCCCCGTTGGTGACATTGGTGAGAAACTTTTTGTTCTCCTGTTTGCCTTAAAGGGAACATCGATTTATTCGTCAGCTCGAATGGTGAGGCGACACGTCAGAACAGAAACTCAGCCATCACTTTTAAGGCAATAAAAACACCACTTCCTTCAGATGGACCGGTTTTTTGCCATCTTTTCTCGTCTGCTCTGAGACCCACCCGAAAAGAAGGTGCTGTCTACACAATCCCAGGTCGACCCGAGAAGACAATCCACGACGCTTTTTTGTAGTTTGATTGAGGAGTCCTCAGCTTTCGCATTTTTGCAGACAAATTTCTAAGGACGACATGAAAAATAGTCTTGCCTTTGTTTGTTGGGGAGTAATATGTCCGCAAACTCCACCAAGAACAGGAAGAATGTCACGCCAACTTTCTTTTTGTAGTGTTTGTTGGTTGTTCCTCTCTTGTGGGGCATTGCTGCTCAAATAGTGCTGGAAAAGTTGGCTTGCTTCGGGAGGGGGATGGATTATCGCCACGCAGCGCTGCTGTTCCACTTCGTGACGAAAAAACCACAAAGCTTGCACATTATGTCGAGATGAAAAACGTTGACATCAAGAAGAAGAAGAGGCACAACCGCAATGAGGAGGAAGTAAAAGATCATGAGTAAGGTGATGCCGAAAAGCGACCAAGCGAATGCCACGTTCGGTTCTCTGGAAGATCGGGTAAAAAGAAGGATTTGGTAGGTTTTGCAGCTGTGATTGTATGTCGGCTTGAACTCCGTCGCCCACTCTAAATCCTGTTGTTTCCGAAACAATTACAGTTCCTCTTGCATACTTGAAAGCAGTAAAGAACTCGGGCTCACATGCACTCTCTTCTCTATCAAAAGAAAGAGAAAATGGAGATCGAAAGACTGGAAGTAGGTGATGTTTGGTCAGCAAGTCCTCGTCTGAGGGCCATTCATGAATGCGAACGTTATGGTTTGTTTGCTGGAACACATAGTAATGTTCCAATGGAAAGCTTAGACATTGCTCCTTTCTCACATCGATTACCATTCCTCTAAAAAGAAATAATAAATAAGATAAGAAGCAGAAGAAGAAGAAGAATAAGAAGAAGGTGATGAAGAAGGAGAGTGACCTGCTTTGGTATGAAAAGTGATTCCAGGCGTTGTTTGAAGGAGCTGAAGCAACCCGCAACATCACAAGAGTTCCATTGCAAATAGGCTCCACCGGCGCGATCATTTCTAAAAATTGGTCTCTGAATTCGTTCAAGCACACTCCCAAATTCGCCATTATGCATCCTTTTGCTTGTCTTGTTATCGTTACGTCAGTTGTGAGAGTGAGCGAGAGAAGAGACAAAAAAGTACCTATGCATAAAGGGAGCCAAAGACGCAAACTCATCGATAATTGCTTGTTTGGTGAAGAGCTCTCGGCCTTGCATGAGAGCAACACTCTGAGCTAAATGAAAGGCGATGGTCTTCCAAACCGAGGCGCTCATTCCATCAGACAACCACCATCGTTCGTCTGCAAAGTCGATTCCAGCTAATACTAACCTCCGCTGATTGTAGTTGTTGCTGCGAAGAGCTTGTTTGATGGATTGGCGCTGTTCTTGTTTCCATTTTGAATCGTTTATGGTTTTACCTTCCTCTTGTTGTTCACCCTCTCCTTGTTCCGTTTTTTTGTTTTCTTCATCGCATCCCTCTGGTCGGCGTTGTTGTGTATCAAGGGCTCTACATAGCAAGCCCAACAAGTCGCGTAATGCCTTGATAACCCGCAGCGGCACGTTTCTATGTAATAACCTTTCAACCAAGAAAGATATAGTTAGCAAGAGAGAGAGAGAGAGAGAGAGAGAGAGAGAGAAGGAGAGCAAAGAGAGAGAAGAGAGAGAGGAGAGGGAGAAGAGAGGAGAGCTCACAACGAAGGAGAAGTGGAGATACCGGTGGAAAGGATTGGAGTGAGCTTGTGGGTGAAGAGCATATGTGCGAATAACACAGTTCTGTATGGCATCCGCGCTGCCCTTAAAGCAATCACAAATCACGACTTCCTCCTCTTGTTCCCCTTTGCTCACCGCTTCCACCACAACAATGTTTCTGTTCTCCATTTTTCTTTTCTCGCCGTCCTCTCCTGCTTCTTCGGTAGGTTTGGTTTGGCGGAGTGGAAAGTTGCAAAAAGCGTAGCACGTATCGACAGCTGGCTTGGCTGGCAGGATGTAAATGCGATCTTCGTCCAACGAGTCCTCGGAGCCCAACACCAGGTAAGGATAGCTTCCGCCTTCCAGGTCAACCTCATCTTGCTCTGAATTATAGTTTCGAGCTTCAATCAAACGCACAAAACTAAGACACTGCAAAAAAAAAAAAGGCTACAGACCTTTGGCTTTGTGGCGGTCCGTTTTGTTCCATTTGCGTCGGTGCTGTTTCGTTTGGCGTTTCTTTTTTCTTCTTTGCCGCTTGCTCTCTTCGGTCAGTTCTTCGTTGGTAGGCAACAACAAGGGTGATGGTGGCGCTTCGCTTTGCATCAGATCAGGTTTTCTTTCTTTCTTAAAAGTTTTGTTATTTCAATCATTTAATTCCTGGAAATAGAATATACCCACCAATAAATAGAGAGGGTTATGCAAGCACCATTGGCCTCGCTAGGCTTCTGTTTCAGAGTGCTTCAACCTGCAGTGATTCTTTCTTACCATCAGGGGCATGTCTTGGCTAGAGAGTAAAACAAGAAGCAACAAAGAAAAGCAGTATTTAGGCTATAAGAAAGATACATAACAAGACATTAAAAGAAAAGAGAGCAAAAGGATACATCAAGAAAGGAAAAGAGAATGATAAGACGTTTCCTCTTGATGGTTTTATTTCTTTGCTTCTCTTACTTTTTTCTTGTTAATATGGTACTTATTTAAAATCTGTATTCCCTGTTGTTTTTGGTCTTTGTCCCCAGAACCCTCTTCCTTGAGTTTAATTCCCAACACAACTGATGGGCCAATGCTCTCCATTTCCATTGCCTCCTCTTCTCCCTTTTTGTCCTCCAGGTATAGTTTCAGGTCCTTTAGTAGCCAATATAGGTTATTTGGTCACCTCACGTCGAACCAGCTGATCGTTACCGCGCTATCTTCAAGAAAGTTTGCTGCATCGCCGTTAGCATTAGCACTTTGTTGTAGTCTCCATTTGTGTTTTCTTTCGGTTTCTGTTTTTCGCATCAAACCAGATGAATAACAAGCGAGTCCTTTTGCTTTCTTCCGCCTGTTGCTTGGCGTATACGCACTACAGCGGAACGAACGGCGTCTCTACCAACCATACTTCCGTCCCTGCCTGCGGCCCACCGGAGATCCACCTCTCTCAACTTCCTTCTTCCTTTATTGTCATTACCACCCCTCAACGTTCGTTCCATCCATTCGGCCACCACTTGCATCCTTTTTTTTAAAGTTAGAGACCAGATAACAAAGGGAGAAAGGGGCGCGCAGAAGTAAGTATTCAATACCCATCATCACCAAGTTCGTTCCAACGAAGATCCAAACGTTCTAAGTTGAGTGCACCATTATACAAGGCTGCAACATTAAAATGTGAAAGATAGCATAGTCAGAAGAGTGCTAGAGAGAAGGTGAACCAGAGAACCAGAGAGGAAAGGCGAGGGAGAGAGAGAGAGAGAGAGAGAGAGAGAGAATCACAAAGAACAAGAGCTAAGAACAGAGAAGCGAGCAAACGTGCCATCACAGAGCGTACGACAATGAAACGCGGTAAGAGAGTTGTGAGCCAAATTGATGGACACCAGCTTGCCAAACCGCGACTGCGAGATACAGTTTGCCACGAAGTACAACGTTATTGGCTCATCCATATTGCATGCTGCTATTTGCTTTTCCTTCTCTTCTTCTGTTCCGTTTTGTTCTTCTTTTCCAAGTGACGAAAGATGTATCGAGTCACTCCCAAAGTTTGCGACTGCACTTATGCCAGAGTCGCAATGCGACCCGAGGTTGCACCTCTCAAGGTTCAACGCTAGAACATTGGGAAACCGTGTCAGAAGGTACCTTGTTGTAAAAACTGTTTGGGTGAAGCAAAATAAGAAAGAAGGCAAACAAAAAGGAAACGAGAGAGAGAGAGAACGAACGAGCTAGTCGAGACACGTCAAGACTTCGTATAAACGGCGCAACTGCACTTACTATAAGCTCTGATTCATCTTCCATCTTATGATTTTCAAACACGGTTTCTGTTTTGTGGACAAGAATAGTATGTACGTAAGACATGGAAAAGGAAAAGGATGGACCATCTTAGAGAGTGCTTACTTCGTATCATCTCTTCCAAAAAGGCGCACTTCCATTGGATACAAGCTCCTTTTGAAGTAGTAGAAGCAGGAGAAGGAGGTTTGTGCTTTCTTGTGGCAAAAACTTGGTAAAGCGTTTGCCACATGTGGATCTTTCTGCGTGTAGCCAGCTCTTCTTCTAGCCTTTCTGCTGTTTCAGTTCCTTCTTCCTTCGTATCAAAGAGAGTTTCCTACAGAACTGTAAGAATAGAACTACTAAAACCGAAAGAAGAAAGAAGCAGAAAAGAAGGAAGACGAAAACAAAAACAAAAACAGAAAGAAGAAAGAAGAAAGAAGAAAGAAGAAAGACGAAAGACGAAAGAAGAAGAAGAAGAAGAACAAGAAGAAGAACAAGAAGAAGAACAAGAAGAAGAAGAACAACAAGAACAAGAAGAAGAACAAGAACAAGAAGAACAAGCACACAGAAATGAGAGAGAGAAACCAGTTGTAAAATGGGAGCGAGAGCTGACACCCGATCAATGGGTCCGAGGCTACAATAAATATGATATAACTGCGTGAAAACACAAACGATAAGAACAGTTACTCCAACGAGGTAACAGGAGAGAGGGAGAGAGAGAGAGAGAGGGAGAAGAACTTGCACAAGACACAATAGCAAAGAGAAGGTGCAGAAAAAAAAGCAGGGAGAGCAAGGAGGGAGAGAGAGAGAGAGACCACTTCCTCCGGCAGAGAACACAGAATATTTCTGTTGACTAAACAAAACCAAGTTAAATAACAACTTATTCTCATCTCCTTCCATGAAACCGTGAAGGGGGGGGGTGGGGGGGTGGGCATTACGCATACGCAAGTGACCGCTGACCACCTTGCCGGCGTGCGCCTTCAAACTCATGGTCATTGCTGCTTCCTTTCTTCTCTCTCTGCTCCGTTGGTGGCTTACGTGTGCCCGTTTTCCGTTGGCCGTTTTTGTTGCTGCCCTGGGTGTGCGACGGTTGAGCAAGAAGAGAGAAAAAAAAAAAAACACACCAATACCGAGGAAGGTGCTCCTCCTATCCAGGGTGCCGGTGGAAATGATAGAAGCCTCAAAGCCACCTTGGTTGGCTTTGGTCTTGGGGCTCTGGCTCGGAGGAAGTTATTGCCGCAGCATTCTGCTGCCTCGGGCAGTTTCCTCCTCGACTTCTGCAGAGAGAGAGGGAGAGGCAGTTGACCCTTTCCTGTTGTGTTTGTTCACGTTATCCCCGGCAGCGTTGCTTTGGACGGCAGGTCGGCTACGTCGTTGTTGCTCACGGGGTTTGGATCGTGAGGATCCTCGGCGTGCTTGGAACGCGATATTGGCTTTGGGGAGCATCCACTTGGCTTGGCTTCTGTTGACCACATCCATGTGCATTGGCCAAAGTGGTTCTGCTACGTGGGGGGTACTAGTTTCTTTCTTGTCCGTCGTTCTTTCATTTCGCTTCGTCCTAACCTTCTGCCTTCACTCTCCTTCTCGTTGCAAACGTTACTGCATTTCAAACGGAACCAGGTTCTGCTGCCTATCTTCGTGTCGGTCTTCTGTTGCCTGCTCGACAGTGACCGAACCCAACGGAAGGGGGCCCGCTCTCAGACGCTTGCGCTGGCGGGGTTCTCGCTATGTATGATGCTGTATATGGGGACGTATCCTAGCACTGTATTCTCCTGGCATTCTCTCGCTTTGAGTATGTCATTAGCCGTCGCCCACACCTACCTTGGGCTTCATCTTTCGCGGGTTTATCAATTCTACGCTTCTTCAACTCCACCCTCCTCTTCCACTACTCCCTGCTGGAACGCCTACCTTGATGTTTCCACATGTTCCTTTCTTCTTTCGCTTCCTTGTTTCCTCCTTCGATTTCTGATGGCAGAGGAGAGGGCTATTGCGGACATTTTGCGGTTGGAGTACTTGCTTCCTGCCGCTTTCTTCAACTTCCTTTGTCAAGCCACCTCCCTTCTCACACTCTCTCACCTATCCACAGTTCTTCACTCCCTCCTTTTCTGGCTGCTCACGTTCGGACACAACTTTCCGCTGCAGCTGGATGCCTTTCGGTTTGGGGCGTTGGTCCTTGCGTTGGTCTTCTGTGGTGTGTTCATCTTCCACGAAATGAAACGCTTCCAGGTCGCCACTACACCCAAGCATAGCAAACGAAGCAACCAGCTACCGTCAAGCAGAGCAGCAACAGGCTTTGCTGTTTTCTTCTTACTTGCGGTTTGGGCGCTGCTTACGGGTCCTACCTTACCACTCAACACGACACCATCTCCGAACAGTCCCCGCGGCACTCATGCCTTCTCTACCTTTGCTTGGCCTCCATTGCCTCCAACATCGTTCTTACAGACGGTACAACCACGCACCTCCAGTGCGGTTCCGCCAGAACAACAACACCTACGTATCCAATGCATCGGAGCAATCCGAGAACGTGTCCTATCAAAGATGGGTCCTCTATTCCCCCCAAACAACAAAGTGGTCATGTTGGATTGGCCACAATACTGGAACCTTGGCGACACTCTCATTTGGGCAGGAGAGTTCAACTTTTTGAAGGCGCTCGGAATGTATCCTCCGCTGCAACAGGTTGTTTACCTTCCCGACTATGCGGTTCGACGCCTCTCTCCAAACATAACCCTTTTCTGGACAGGCGGAGGCAACTTTGGGGACCTGTGGAGGGTTCACAGTGACATGCGCAACAAACTCATTCGTCTGATGCTGGCCTCTTCCATGCACAATCCGCTGATCATCGGTCCCCAGAGCATTTTTTACAACCGAACGCAGACCGCCGAGGAGGACGCAAGGCTCTTTGCAAAAGCTCCACAAATAACATTGACCCTACGGGATAGGGAGTCTTGGCAGTTCTCAGAAAAATACTTTCGTAACACCCAAAGAGAGCTTCTTCCCGACATGGCCTTCATGAACGGCCCTCTCCGGCCCAACAGAGAGCCGCTCTACGACTTCTTGGTTCTGCTGCGAAAGGACATCGAGACCCGTTTTCCTGACCCTCTCTTCGCAAAGGAGATGACCGCCGTGATGGACGCGCACGCCATCTCCTATCGCATTGTCGATTGGAGCGACTGGGAAGATCTTGTGGAGGAATCCCTTTGGAAAGAAGAGCACCCAGAGGACCTGACCGAGATGACGCTCTGGCAGGTGGAGTTAGCCAACAACATCCTCTCTTTGGGCCGTAGGGTGATCAGCGACCGGTTGCACGCAACGCTGATGTCCATGTTGCTGGGGAAGGAGGTCATCTACCTCGACAACATCTACAAGAAGATCAGCAACACGCTTGAGACTGCCTTCGAGGTGCATCCTAGTTGCAGCAGTAAGAACATGGGTGGCAAGAGAGCGAACACATTGAAGGAGGCCGCTGAGATCGCGGTCGAATGGGTGAGAGCAGAGCGGAATGAGTGAAGTTGCTCTGTTCTTCTGACTGTTGAGTAAGATAGTTTCCTTCTTCTTCACTTTTCAATCTTTCTTCTTATCGATGGCGCGTTTGGTGGCTACTGTCGTTTTGTTGCTGGTAGCCTCCTGCTTTTTCTTCTTTTCCTTTTCATCCCGTTTGTTTTGGTGAATGATGAAGAGCCACACCTCCACGATCATGATGATGGTGGCTAGAGCGACACCACCAATGACACCGGCAACGACGCTGCCAAAGCCATGTCGGCAAGTGAAGAAACCGGCCACGAACATGGTGGCCATGCTCACCACGATGTTTACCGCGATAGAGAGTTGGCTTCTCAGCTCCTTCTTCTCCTCTCTGGAGGGCATTATTGCCAAGTGGGTGTGTTCATCTCCTTCAAAGCTGGCCACGTTTGACACCATTCTGATTTTGCAGTTGTTTTAAGGGAAGAAAACGTGTTGAGAGAGAGAGAGAGAGAGAGAGAGAGAGAGAGAGAGAGAGGAAGAGGGAGATCGAGAGAGAACAACTTACTTTTTGTATCGCTGGTTTTCCAACTTGTTGCGTACTTTTTGCAAAGCTTCTTCTTGTTCTTTTGTCTTTTGGAGTATGAGGGAGAAGAAAAAGAAGAACAAGAACAAGAACAAGAAGAAGCAGAAGAAGACGACGATGAAGAACAACATGAAGAACAAGAAGAAGAACAAGAAGAAAAACAAGAGGGAGCATTACCCTTTGGGGAGGAGGAGGGGGCTGTGGCAAAATCACGTTACTGCCTCGAATGAGCTCATGGACGAACGCTTTGTCGAACGTTTTACCGCTCTTCTCTTCCGTTTCGTGCTTGCTTCGCTCTCTGCACCGAAGGAGCGTTCGGGATAGCTGCTGCAGCTCCTGAAGAGGAACGCCTTCCTTCGATTTGGGAGAAGCGTGCTTCTCGAACCGTCGACGCGAGCGTGGCGACAGGTCAGGCGCACAACGAAAGGCAAAAGCAAAGGCCTCCCGCATCACATCGGTTGCTTCGAACCTCACCTCATCTTCCTCTGTCGCTACTTCGTTCATCTTTTTTTTTAATTCTTCCCAAAAATCAAAATGGCACTGGTGCGAGTCGAACTGCTGTCAATGTCGACACAAATATTCTTTTTTTTTTCTTTTTCTTTTTCTTTCTTCTTTTCTTTTTCTATTTCTTTCTTCTATTTCTTTCTTCTTTTTCTTTCTTCTTTCTATTTATTGTACATTCTTGCATTGTTTGTTTTATTGTTTTCTTTTTTTCTTTTGGAATGCACTCCATTCTTATCACTAATTCTTTTGATGTGACTCTACTGTAAAGCAAACCATGCGTTTAAACTTCCCTCTTCATATTAGGACATATCCTTGTCTTCTTCGTCTTGTCCAAAGGCAACAGCCTTCTGCTGGCTGATGCTCTTCCTCTTTTGCCTCCAAACGATGAGGGTGATGCAGGCAGCAGCCACCAATACCACCACCACCACCCCAATGGGGACGGTGATGTAGAGGATTTTGTTGTTGAAGGAGTCGTCGTCGCTCTCATTCTTCTCGTCCTCAAAGTCGTTTCCGTTCGAAAGAGGGCCTGTGGTTATCCTCACCGAAGGCTCTTCGTTGCCATCACCATTTCCATCCTCCGTATCATCTGAGTAATAAACGCCATCGTAACCTCCATCGCCTCCATCTCCTCCATCTCCGCCTGGCGTTACATCGATGAGTTTGGACAAGTCTGGGTCATAGCTATAATGGTAATAAATAAAAGGTTGTTAGCGTACTTTTTACTAAAGAGAGAGAGAGACCTAAAGTAATTAATGAAACGCGGGAACACGAAGAGCAACCTGTACTCGTTGCGGGCGTACCAGACGGTCTCGTAGGTGATAAACTTGACTTGCGCCACCTCGCCATCCATGATGAAGTTTTTGGTGAAGCGCAGCACCCAGGTCTCGTTGCCCTGTTGGAACTCGATGCGCTTGAGGCAGGGAGGGTCCGTGTCCAAGGCAGGGTTGAGGTCCTCGGTGTAGAAGGCGACGGTGGCGCCGGTGGTGAACCGAAGGCGAAAGGCCACGGTGAGGGTGCCTCTTGTTGGGTCCACAAAGTCGCCCCTTTTGTTTATATAACCAAAAGCAACACGTAAACAGGAGGGACTCAGAGAAAGAGGAAAGCAACAAACCAATTCGAAACACCAAAGTCCAGCTTCAAAGAGCCTGCCTCCAACAGGTACTCCTCCCCCGCAAAGCTTACATTCTGTCTGTACCTATTGATGCCATGCCTGGCCTCAAACTTGACCGGCAGGGTCGACAAGGACAAGACGCTCCAGTCCAGCTCCGCCAGGTCCTCCGACGTGGTCAACAGCTCTTTAACGGTGGACCAAAAATCGATCGTCATCGGCAGCACTTTGAGTATGGTCATCAACGGCTTGAGCAAAGCGGCCGCCAGGCACTCCAACCAGTTGTTGCAGTTCAGGCCGGACTCGTAGACGTTTTCGAGGGCGAAACGGACGCCAAAGCCGGCGTCCTCTCCTCGGTCGTTGAAACGGACGTCCCATTGGAGGCTTCCTTTGGGGAAAGTGGCAGAGAACCAGTCCGTGTGGAGTTGGGTGTTTTGGGAGGAGTCCCGAAAGGCCTCGAAGCGGGTGCTGCTGTACTCCCGCCCCCAGTTTCGACGTTGGTAGAAGGTGGAGGAGGAGGATGAAGGAGAAGGTTCCTCAGAAGAAGAAGCAAGCGAAGCAGACGGTACCACAAGAAAACAACTGCATAATACAAGGAAAAGGAACAACGAGCCCGTTGCTCCCTTCATCCTTCCTTCTAAATGGTCGCGAAGAAGAAGAGCCTTATCGTTGCATTACCGATATTTAGCCGGCTTTCAGTTCGGGAAAAGGAGGATTGGTAGTTGCCACGCCACCGTACATTAATATTATAGATATTTCTAATTATGAAGAAACCTCTATTAATTCAACTTTTATACTGTATTTTTTTTTTTTTTCGCAGAGATACAAAGTTGGTTGGTGGTTGTGACTCGCCCTCGCAGGTCACTTGATACCAACAACAACGTTGGCACTCCTCCCCTTCGATGGTTGTGTTTTTGGCTGGTCGCGCTGGCAGAATACGAAATGAATAAAGGTCGCTTCATTGCTGCTTTTTGGTTGAAGCACAAAACTTAGAAAGAGGAGAAAGAGAGAGAGAGGAGAAGAGAGTACCTCTCCATTGTTGGATCGATTAGTTTCGTTCGGTCCGGTAGTAAAAGAAGATGATGATGACGATGAAGTTGAAGACGACGAGGTGTCAGTATGGATGAGCAATCCTGGTGAAGAGAGAGACAGGGTAGACTCTTGATTCTGCATGAGCTGTGTCAATGGATTCCATCCAAACGTGCTCTGTTTTTCGAGTTTATTGTTTGTTTGTGTGTTTTTTTTATTTATTTATTTTTGTTTTGAGTTTGGGGTGCAATAGTGTTAAACATTAATGCATTTGCAGCAAAAATGCAGGAGAGAGAGAGAGAGAGAGAGAGAGAGAGGGAGAGAGAGAGGGAGAGAAAGTGAGAAAGAGAGGCCGGGCGCGTACAGGTCTGGTAAAGCAAAAGGAAAGGCTGCGTTGTTTCTTGAAGCTTCGCTTGTTTTCCTTTATGTGTTGTACTTTCATGCTGATGAAGCGAGTATCTTCCATAGTCACATATTCTGGAGGATCGCAGTACTCCTATACAACGAAGTAAGATAGGAAAAGAAAAAACGTTAAGTATTTGGTTATTATAATGGAAGTTTAGAAGAAGAGAAGAGAGGAAAGAACAGAACTTTGTTGTACTCAAAGAACTTCTTATAGCCGCCAACCAACAAAAACATGTTCGGATAAAAGAGGTGTGGGTATCGGTTGATGTTTGCTTCTCGGTCAAGACTTCGCAGATAACGGTATCTATTTGGGTTGAACAGGAAAAACTTTTTGTGAGTATTCCATTTATTTTATTTTTCTTTCTTTTTTTTTGTTCTTTTTGTGTTGGGAGGAAAGTACCCTTGAGGTCCTCTAACAGACGAGAACTCGCAGTGAAACACAATAGCGATGAATTCTCCTTGTTTGGTGCATCCTCCCATAAACATTGATTCGATTTGTTCTGGCGTGTGTAAGTTCACTGCTCCCTGTTAAGCCAACCAAAAACAAACCAATCATGTTACAACAACAAATTGGTTAAACTGAAAAAAATTATCTTGAAATACCTTGATATGCCCTCCCTCATATTCGTAAGGATAACGGCAGTCCACAACGTAAACCTCTCTGAATAGGTGTTTCAAGTCTCCATCCAGCAATCGGTGTAACTGAAATAGGAATAAGACAAAAGAAAACAGACAAAAGAAGAAAGGAAAAAGAACAAGAAGAAGAAGAAGAAGAAGAACAAGAAGAAGAACAAGAAGAAGAAGAAGAAGAAGAAGAACAAGAAGAAGGACAAGAACAAGAACAAGAAGAACAAGAACAAGAAGAAGAAGAACAAAACGAAGAAGAAGAAGCAGCAGCAGCAGTAGAACAAGGATAAGAACAAGAAGAACAAGAACAAGAAAAATGCCACTAACTGTTGCTGGTTCAATAGAATTGTACTGACTATGAGGGATGACCGGAAGTTCACCGTTAAAATGATTTGTTCTGAGGTCCTCCTTTTGGTATACATAAAATCAAGTAAGAATAGAGCCAAAAATAGAAAGAAGAAAGAGACGCACAAACCTCGGGAAGGCTGCTGAGAGAAAGGGTGAGAGGATTTCTTTGTTTTCTCTTTCGGGGAGCGGCATGTGTGCCGGTGGTGCACTGCACGTATCTCGATTGTATGTTCATTTCAGAGACAGTTCTGCGTAGGCCCATTCCTCTAACACGGGGCTAAGTAATGCAATGTTTTAGGATATGAGTATGGGAGGACACAACATTAACAAAACAATGATAGCGCTGCGATTACCTTCATCTGCTCCTTTTTCTGCCGCACACTAACAGTACCGCTCATGAAAAAGGACTCAGGAGGAGAAGATGCAAAGGGATCATCGTCAAGATTAAAGCCGCATGCGGACGAGGCACATTTCTCGCTCATGGCACGTCCACATCTTGTATCGCTGTGCTCGTTGCCGTCACGCAAAAATTCGCTAAAGTCTCTGTTGTACTCCGCGTGAATCCCCTCGTAGATATTGGTCATCGAATGGCCTCTGCGCAAAGAGGATGATGGCACTGGTACAGCGGCTGAGGTTATGGACGAACTTGCTTCTGCTCCCAACTCACTGGTGGTATTTGTGTTAGCAGAGAGAGCAGGAGAGGCAGATCTCGGTCGACGTTGTAAGGGTACGTTAGAACAGCTGTTAGATAGTTGCCTGAAAATATTGGAGGCTGCGTTGTTGCTTTGGTCCGTGTCGGTGGAGGATGTTGACGATGCAGAAGATGAAACGGAGGATGAAGATGAAGAGGAAGAGGAAGACAATGACGGAGATGAGGAGGGAGGAGCAGCTGGAATTGGATCCATGAGAAAACATTTCTTAAGCGAGGAATCCTTCTTCCTGCCTTTGCGTCTGCGAGGAGAGATGTGCAACAGATCCTGGGAGTTGCTTCTGCGGAGAGAATACCTGGGACTCAGATTGAGGTTCGAGGTGAGGGCAGACCCCTCTGGAATTAGCGGCAAGGTTGTTGTCCCTATTCTTCCAAACGATGACGAGGCCGACGAGGTAGGGGATTGTCGTCCGGAGACTTTGGCTTGCACCTGCAGTCGCTCAGCTCTGAGTCTTGCCAGCTGGTTGTCTGTCCCTTTTGTTCTCACTGGCACGTCGTTGCTGGATTGAGTGAACAGGCAATTGGTGGACGCATTCGACGATGAGGAGAACGAAGCGGCAAAATCAGAGGGCTCGGCAAACTCGAATCCGCTGCCATGCATGCCGCCGCTTTCGGCAGCGCTCACCGAGCAAGAACGACGACGGAGTGGGTTGTTGGCCATGAGCTCCTGCTTCTTGGCTTGCACGCGGGCTTGTAGTTCTTGTGCACATGTGCTCCTACCGCCACGTTGGCTTAATGCGGGGGAGTTCGTCGCGGAGAGGCATGTATTCCTCCTGGCAGCACTACCTTCAACCAGATTTTGGAGTTGTTTGCTTCTCAATCTTGCGCTCTTGTTTCGTTTCTGCTTAAGATCTCCTTCACGTTGTAAGTAGAAAGATAACAGAAAACGGTTTGTGAGTACGAAAGTTGCAGAGGGTAAAGAACTTCAAGACAAAATAAAAACCTGGTAGTTGGGGAGATGAAAGAGCGCCCAATACAGAGTAAGCGGTGGTGGCACTAGCGTTGCACACATTTTCTTTCTCATCCTCTGATGAAGAAGGAAGGTCCCCTTCGCTCTTGCTCTTTTGCGCGATAGGAAATAGGTGGTTATCTGTAGTGCTGAGCTCCTCCATACTTTGGCGATTGTTACTGTTGAGAGCCCAACGCTTGTGGACATCATCGGTCGTCGACGTTGCTTCTCCTTTGTGGCGAACAGCGGCTATAGGAATGGGTGGAATGTTGTGGTCTTTTCTCTCTGCAAGGGGTTCCCGCTTCTGGTTCTTCCCAACATGGCTATTGGTTATGGTTTTGTTTGGTGGGGATTTCACCATAATCTCAGGAATAGAACTCAGTGCGCTGAGTCGCAACCTGCCGCCTTCGTTCTCTGCGTCGCTGCCGTCCAAGTCGGAGGCGTCTTCGTCCTGCTCGTCGTTGTCCTCTTCGTCGTCGTCGTAGTCATCGTCATCTTCCAAAAACATTGGGTGCTGTCGAGGGCTGAGGGGTTGGGGCGATGCCAGTACACTGTTCTCTATGAAGCAGCGTGGAAGTCCACCCGAGAGTGAGGATGACAACGACGAAGAAGGGGAAGTGACCATCGAGGAAGACGACGAGGAGGATGACAAACCAGATAGTGAAAGGCCAGAACGGTGGGTGGAAGAGGAGGAAGAGCTGGCAGGGTTGTTGGAAGGGGCAGGTGAAGTGCAAGGGCTGGACAAGGTATACTTGCTGAGATGCTCCGTCATTTGAGAGAGAGGAGAGAGAGCTCGGTCCTGCAGGGGTTGTGGCGACAACCGGCGCGGCAACACTGTCGGCCCTGGATGGGGCACATGCAATGCTGAAGGGGAGGCGGAAGCAGCTGACCCTTCCCACTCCATGCTGAAAGAGGCCGTGCTAGAAGAAGAGGAATGAAGAGAGGAGCCACGATGGCAGGACGCAGAGGAAGCGGAGGGGACAGAGCAAGCAGAAGAGCAATGCTCCTCCTCCTCCGCTAAGCCCTCAGGTTGTAGTTGTTGGGATCCAAAGTGTTCGGTCATTGGTGGAGATGTGCTGAATAAGCGCGTCTCGGCCATACGCTCTAAACATTTTAAAAATACACTTAGCAAAAAAAAGAATGGATGGGGGATGCAAGGGAGAGGAAGAACCTTTTCGATCAACTTGATGGCTTTTCTGATAAACAAACACAAAAAAAAAAAATTACACGCAGTGTGCGCCCACTTTCGGATTTTGCGTACAAAAAAAAAAATGAAAGGTCCCTGAGGTAAGTACGAGTGTTGAGTCAGATTGGATTAATTTTAACTCGGTCAAACAACAGACGAAAAGGAAGAGGGGAGGAGTTGTTTTTTTTTAACCTTTGTGTGCTCTACACGCTTTTTTTCTTCTTCTGCTCCAAGAAACCAATGCCACCCCGAGCCCCAGGTGCGTGTCCTTTCTCTCTCTCACGAGCGTTTGGGAAATGAGAAGTAGCGGCAAAAAAAAAAAGTATATATGTTGCGGTTGCTGTTATTTTTGGCTATTGTGCTACGCCAACTTTCCCATAAAACCACTTTTTTTGAGTCGGTCGCCGCCCCTTTCCCTCTCGTCAGCTCTCTTCTCTCTCTTCACCACCACAACATATGCTGAAGAGAGAAGATTTAAAAAAAAAAAAGAACAAAAAACGAGAGAAGACCCCTCCCTGCGAGCTCTCTCTCTTCTACACACAACGGGGTGGCTCTGTCTTTGTTTTTTTTTTTTCCCGCCGACCGAATATATACCTTTTTTTTTTGGATATCAGCCAAGTGGGTGATTTATTTTGCTTTATTTTTTTTGCTTTTTCCTTCGTCGAGGCAACAAAAATTTTGGCGGGAAAACCTCTGACCAACCAGAAATCAAAAACGAAAGAAAGCAGCCAATCTGATTTCAAAGAAGCCGAACCTTTATTTTTCCGTATTCAGATGATCAGCAATAATAAAAGGGCGGGGCATAGCAGCTTTTCTACGGTGGCGCTGTCGACTAGTGGTGGGAGGTTGGGACGATCTAGCCAACGCTGATGTTTTCTTTTGGAGAAGATCGCGCAAAAATAATATTATAGTGATAAAAAAAGGACTGGAGAAATAACGTAGAATGAGAAATGCGCAATGTTGACCGAATGGTTTTTATTGCGGTGCGCAAACCACTCCCCGCTTCTGTATGGTACTCTTTCAGTGCTTGAACTCGTCGAAAATGTAGGCGGGCAAATAGCCTTCTACCGACTTGCGGGAGCGATTGCTGTGCAAGCAAAAGGCTTCCAGGAACAAGAGAACGTTGAGAACTTCGGGTGGATAGTCCTGCATTTTCATCTTCTCATCACTTTTGTATTGTTGACGTCGTGAGAGGAAAGAATCAAGAATGAAAGAACGAGAAAGGAGGGAGAAGGGACGTACGCGCCAAGGGTCACGTTGATGAAGGAACGAACGTACTGGCCTAAGTAAGCCAAAAACTTTTCAGTGTAAAGGGAGTTGAATTGCCTGAGCATTGTAATCACGCCAACCACATATGCAGTGCCATCCACTGCGGTCTTGTCTTTCTTTTGGCATCTCATGATTTCTGAATGAATGAATGTTGTTAGAAGAATGAAAAAGGAAGAAGCAAAAAGGAAGAAGGAAGAAGCAAGAAGGAAGAAGGAAGAAGCCAGGAGACGGACGAAAGAATCACATACTAAGGTGAGTGTCGTAGGAAAACTTGGGCATAGTGACCATTACAAAGAGAAACAACAGGAGTGGAAGAAACTCGAGTGGCGGCGTCGTTATGTAGATCTTCAGGAATGGTTCATGGATGCCAGTGGCTTCCAGATACTTCGTCAGCTCAAATAACAAAGAATTATCTTCGGTTGGGTAAGGGTGGCTTTCGGGACTGATTTATACAGAGATTGTTATAAAACAATAAACAAAAAAATGCGGAAAAATAGGACTCTGCCACGCAAGAGCACTGAATTGATTGACAGTCAGGAGAGGGAACAGGTCCTACGTCGATGGGTGGATCTGGCCATGAAGGAACGTCTTAGACTGGGGACCCTAAACGGTAATCGTTCGTGGAAGCCCGCTTTGCAAGCTGTGCAAAAAGAGGCAAAGATCCCCGAGGGTTTTGTCAAAGGGGACAAGCTAAATCAGTTTCTGGAGGAAGCGTTCAAGTTGGCGGTGGAAAAGTATGGGCACCTGAACACTACCACAGTCAAGATTCCTTCTCCCAGGGTGAACCAAAAGGAGGAGGACGACAGAGGGGCAGAGGATCAGTGTAACTCGGTAGCGGATTCGCCCCGCCGAGAGGAAGGGACCAGTGTTGTGCCCAAGGGGAAGATTGATTCGGACTCAGTCAGTGCAGACGGCGTTAAGGAGCGAACCAACAGTCAAGTGGCGCTGCTGTTTGATTGTATTAGCCGTGTTTCTCGCGAGTGTGGTAAGCTCTCCGAGGCAGGCGTACTCTCACTCGCAGTGATTGTACGATTCAGGGACCTGATTGAATCTCTCGACAAGGAGATCAATAATCTTATGGTGGGGGAAAAAGGAAGTGCAAATAGTACCAAAGGCGGCCCTACTCTGGGTTCCCAACGGTCTTACGTGGAGGTGGTCGGATCAGCTCCGTGGTGTGATATGATTACTGCGGAAAGGAATTTCCCTCCAACAGCAACTACAGCTAGCGCACCAAGCTTGGGATACTGGAAGGAAGAAATGGCAAAGGAACAAGGGATATGTTGGCAGGATAACTCCAACATATACAGGAGGACGTGGACCAAAGATACGGTAACCGACCCGAACTATTGGTCTACAGTAAAACCAAAGTATGGCTTTGCCAGTCCCTACTCCAAGGTAGGGGCTGTGGAGGGCAGATCGATTGTGGTGAGCGGTAAGGACCTTAAGAAGGAAAAGGTATGCGAGGGGATCTTCGAGCTGGGGCTCAAGCACGTCGGAGTGTGGAAAGTAGGAGAGAAGAATGGCATGCAGCATTGGGGAGTTACTTTGGAGATGGCCCAGGCTGCCGAAGACATTATTGCAGAAAGAGCCAGGCTGTATGCTTTTACCCGCTGGTGGGTGGGCAAAGCCCGAATTGAAGAAGCCAAGAATGAAGGCAAACTGCTGTGGAAGCCTAAAGAGCAAGGAAAAGGAGGAGAATGTTGGAACAGTGGCTTTGGACAGCTCATTGGAACTCTCAGGCATCGTGCTGGCTGAGGAGGAGTATCACGGTGCTGCCAACTGGTCTGACATTGTGGAGGAGGAAGGGGAGGAGACCCAATGACTTCAGTAGTGTTTGTCAACTCTAGGGGCTGGGGACAAGAGGAATTGGTCAGCTGTTGGGCTGACAGTAAGCAATTTGACATTATTGGAGTGTGCGAACATAGGAGGATGGTTGCCCCTCGCTTGGAGGGGTATCGGTGGATGGGTGGAGGGTCTGCTCCAGGGAGGAGTGGCTATGGAAGGGGTGGCGCAGGTTTCTTTGTTCGAGAGGGCTTCAAGGGGAACATCAGAGAAAGAAAAGAGTGGCGAACACCCAACTCCACTTGGGTGGAACTGGCGGGACAGAGTTGCATCTTTATAATCGGTATAGTGTATCTCCCTCCAGGAGGTACCGTGGACGACTTCCAGGTCACCTTGGCTGCGATTGAGAAAAGAATCCTGGACGTGGTCAAGGAAGGAAGACCCTTGATTATTGGAGGAGATTGGAACACCATGGTTGG
The DNA here is from genome assembly GCA_031835245.1 of Balamuthia mandrillaris. Classification (NCBI taxonomy): domain Eukaryota; phylum Discosea; order Longamoebia; family Balamuthiidae; genus Balamuthia; species Balamuthia mandrillaris. Next base: position 64,184 of record JAVKOQ010000204.1, read on the forward strand.
AAAGGGATGGAATGGTAGAGGTGAATCGACTTACAACACGAGAGGAAAGGTGTTGGTGGAGTCTTTCAAAAGGCTGGCCCTCTCGTTGCCTCAGCTCGAAGAGGAAACGCCAGTATTTACATGGAGAGCTGGAAAACGAAAGAGCATTGTGGACTATGTGGTAGCATGGAGATGGACGGGCAAGGTAGTTGGTGACAGATGGCAAGCGTGGACTGATCATCGGCCACTGGTAGTCGAGTTGAAGGACTCAGCAGATAATTGCGGCGGGGTTTGGATGGAATGATGGAAGTGGAAGTCCTACTCGGAGGAAGATCGCAAGAGGAGGTGGAGGGAGTACAAACGCGGGTGCAAGCGTTTCTTCAAAGGAGAGGAATGGAAGGCCATGGTCAGGAAAACACAGGAGGGAGCAGCTACTTTTGAAGATCTTTGGAGCAAGTGGAAAAAAGGATTGTGGGATAGTGCAATGAGATGGTTTGGTAGAGAAAGGAGACTGATAGGAGCAACAACAAGCAGGGCAAGGAAGCCATAGTGGACGGCAGAGTTAACATCCTTGAACAAGCAGGTGGTGATAGCCCATGCTCAGTGGCTAAGAGAAGGAAAGAATGATGGAAAGGCCAGAGAGGAATTTGTGGAACTCAGGAAAAGGTTTGTGAAGTTGTGGAGAGCCAACAAATGGGACTGGATGAAGTGGAGGAGACAAGAGAACATCAAGGAAATGCAGAAATGGATCGGCAACATGTGGAGGATAGTGGCAAAGCGTAGAGCAGAGCCCAAAGCAGTTACTGAGCACCACGGTAGCACGGCAGCCTTCAAGGAACATTGGGCAAAGCTGGAAAGGAAGGATTCTTCCATTGGGAGCTTGCATCGAGAGGAAGCAGGTCCAAAAGGACCGCCTTGGTCTGGTAGTAACTGGCTTAAGAAGGAGAGTTTTAATCTTGCATGGAGGAAAAGATTGAGGGTGGGCAAAGCAGCTAGGGTGGACAAAATTGATGGGGAAATGATGAAGTATGGAGGTAAACGTGTACAAGATGCAACTTGGACGCTGATCAAGGCCATTGAGAACCAAGGCATATTCCCCAAGGAGTGGAAAAAGGGGTGGTTATCCCCTTGCATAAGGCAGGAGATCCCCAGAATCCAGCAAACTATAGAGGTATTACGTTCCTATGCAATGCAGCCAAGGTGTTTGAAGGAGCTATCTTGGTACAGTTGAACATACAGGCAAGAGAGCAAGGGTGGATAAGTAATTGCCAGGGCGGATTTAGAAAAGGAAGGGGAGTCATGGATCAGGTGTGGTGGTTGAAGAGAAGCCTGATGAAGAGAAGCAAAGAACATACCTATATTGCTCTGTTGGATATCAGCAAGGCATATGACATGCTTAACCATGACATACTGGCAAGGACATTACGCAAAAGAGGAGCAGAAGAGGCAGCAGTGGGTATCATTACAGAGTGGTACTGTGGTATGATGAGTGTTATTTGCATGAATGGGCAGCTCTCTGAGGAATTTCTGGTGGAAAGAGGAGTTAAGCAAGGAGGAGTTTTGTCTCCATTCTTGTTCAATGTATACATTGATGTGGTGGCAAGAAAGCCACAAGCAGCAGAGGAGAAGGAAAGAGGAGATAAAGCAAGGAATGTTTGCTTGTTGTTTGCTGATGACTTGGCAGTGGTGGCCAGCAATCCGTTTGAGCTTCAGAGAAGATTGAATGTAGCAGTGGAGGCAGTGAATGCTCTGGGACTTCAGTTCAATGCAAAGAAATCAGTGGTGCTAGTACAAGGAAAGAAGGCTCATTTTCAAGAGTGGAGACTGAAGGGGGAGGCTGTGAAACGGGTGAAGGAGGCCAAGTACCTGGGACTGTGGTTTGAAGAAAGGGGGGAATGGACAACTCATGCCAAGGAGAGGATCACCAAGGCCAAGCAAGCCCTCTACAGCCTTAGGCAGCGGGGAGCCATTGCCCAAGGCCTTGGTACACGCACTGCCCAGATTGCTGCAGAGGCTATTGTCAAGTCTACCTTGTCATATGGATTATGTATGACAGAGCTTTCCAAATCATGGTGGAAGAAGATCGAAGCAGTGTGGAATGAGACAGCAAGAAGTGTATTGCAAGTTCATCGAAGGCCTGTGGCGGGGGTTTGTAGAGCAGAATTGGGCTGGTTGACCATCAAGGCCTACTGTGAGTTGGAAAGACAAGCAGTAATTCATCATGCTGAGAGGCAAGATGGCCACTTTGAGCTACTTGAAGAGGTAAGCCAAGCAAGTGAAGAGGAAGGGGAGAAGAATGAAGGTGAGGGAGGTGCCGGAACGACAGTTGTTGAAAAGAAAGCCAAGAGGATGAGGGCCTTAACTCGAGTAGCCAAGATGGAGTATGCAGCTGAAGGAGAAAGAGGAACAAGAGCATGGCTATGGCATAACTTCTTGACAAATGGAAGATGTTTGGTTGGACAACAACGGAGCTTAGTGATTACCAACCCAAGGAAAGAACGTTTGATGAATGCTATTCGCTGTGGTGGACTGCCTATTGGAAAAAAGTGGGGATCCATTCAGAAGTCTGAGGTGGATAGCAAGTGCCCTGCATGTGATGCTGAGGAAGAAACAGCAGAACACTTCCTGTTAAGGTGTCCTAACCTTTGGGAAGATCGCTTTAGAATCTGGAGTGTGGACAATGGAAGTGAAGAACAAGTCAGAAAGCTGATTATTGAAGACTGTACAACAAAGCTCCTGTCAAGTGGAAAGAAATGTAACAGAGCTCAAGAGATGGAACAATGTAAGCAAAGTTGTAAACGAGTCTGGAGATTATGGGCAGCAAGAGCAAGTTGGAAGCATGGAAGTTCTTCTGCATTTTTTCAGTCTTTGGAAGTAATGTAAGCAAGGAAAAGAGGAAAAAGGAAAGGGAAAGAAAAGGATAGCTAGATGATACAAAGTTGGTCTGAAATCTCATTCAACTCCTTTCACTTGTGAATTGAGTAACAATTGGGAAGGCATTGAGGATGAGGGAGTAAGAAAAGTAAGAGTACACTATGTATGTACAAGGCTTACTTTTTATGTATAGATTGGTGTTGCTCTCAGAGCAAATAAACTTTTTATTACTACTACTACTACAGAGATTGTTAACAAAGCGAAACAAGAGGACCACAACAAAGGTTAAATGAAATAAGTACCTCTTATAGTGTTGTTGGATGTCAGCGATAAGCGATTTATTAAAGACGTGCAAACTAAGAGAAAGCATATTGGAGTCCAGTTTGGTTAGAAACTGAATTGAGGGAGAGACTACGGTTAGCAAGAAATTAAGTTTTTTTAAAGAAAAAAGTTCAAACGTACATGCAGAGAATGGGCTATTTGTCTACGCAAAAGTTGCATTTGTCCGATTTTAGCAATAGTTTCTGGCGGGTTGTTTTAAAACCAAGTAAGAAATAAAACAATTACACTATTTGAAAAAACATACCAAGAAACATCGGCCAAAGTAACTTTGTATTGTTCAAGGCGGTGGTATAGAGTTTGGCTGTGTTAACCGGGATGGTGGTAACGGGCGACAGTTGTTGTGTGAGCTGCTCCAAGAACGAGCTCATGTTCTTGTCCAGCGCTCTGCGGATGTTTCTCACGAATTGGTGCATCTCTTTCACAACCATGAAGCTGAACAGCTTGTCCAAGCCAGTTACACCGAATACGCCAACGCTTCTAAGCAGTAAGTCAAATGTTCTTATGCCTACCAATTCTCTGCTCATTTCGTTGTTTATTTTTTAAAAAAAGGTTAATTGCACATCATTTGGCAAAGAGTGAATGCAGGCGATAAGAAAACATACCTTCCATCCTTGCCATACCATGCACTCATTTGGTCCAGGAACAAAGTTGTGCGATAGTGTGTGTGTGTCAATAACGCTCTTGCCAATCTTATAAAATAAAAAAATCGAAATTGAGCAAGCATAATGAGATAATTACTTCGAAAAAGTTAAAAGAGAAACGAGAGAGTGAGCCAAATACCGTCCAATAAAGTTCACGGAACGATCCACCGGAGGAAAGCGAGGAATAGGAATGGCTTTGGATTGGTACTTGGATTGATGGTCAAAGATCTGAGTCTTGAGGAAACTGTTGCATTCCTGCTCGACGTTGTAGTTGACAATGCGGGAGAACTCTTCTTGCCAAAGCTTGAGACCATGGATCTTAACGTAATCTTGAATGTACTGAAACGAACGACTGAAGCCATCCAATTGGGAAGCCAACTGTCGAAGCTTGCTTTCAAACTCGTCGATGCTAGGGTTCTTGCTTGTGAAAATAAGTGTTCTGTCCATACTTGTTGCTAACTTCTTCACCAATTCCTACGAAGTTAAGAAACCAAACCAAGTGAGCAAGAAGCGAACAAACTAGCCAGAAAAGAAAGACACATACTCGACGAATGCCTTCCTCGAGCAACTGCTTGGGATCTATTTTGATGATACCAACAAGAGTAGTCTCCATTGCTAGAATACCTTCCGTAAACATCGAGACGGCGTGTGTGGCTTTAGCCAGCTCGTATCTCAAATCCAATTGTGCAAAATCTTTTAATTCTACTCGTTCCTGAGATTTAAATCAATAACAAGGAGTGTCAACAAAATAGGCAACTAAAATGAGGAATGAAGCTAGAAGACAGAAGAGGGACAAGCAAAGAGAAAGGAGGAAACGTGGGGTAAAAAAGTTACCAATTTTGTGGGAAGTTCTTGAATTTTGTTGGTTTGTAGCTCTATGATTTCGTTGAGGATGAGGAACATGCTCTTGGGAATAATGGCCATGACTTTCTTCACATACGACACCAACTCGCCGGAATAAAACTCAGAGACGGAGAAGAGATCGGGGCTGTTGATTTGCACAATACGAACTAGAGGAAGCTCCATAATGGATGCCAGTTTGAGGAAAGTAGATCGCAGCTTGATAGTAGAAGATGGATCACTGCATTATCATTATGTCAAAAAATGATAAGACACAAATAAACCAAATGAGAGGAACAAAAATAAAAAATTCGAGAGAGAGAGAGAGAGAGAGAGAGAGGAACGAAATGTAACCGTTTGATGCGATCTTGCATGAGCGGGACATAATCGTTAATAATTTGCCAAGCATAAGAAATGTCAGCCACGGTACGCATGGTCACCAGGTACTGTTCCTTAATGTTTACAATCCGCAACATTTGACCCAACAATTCTCTTGTGTCTGCCAAAAAGGTTTTTACTTGAACGCTGGCTTCAATCTGTGAATAGAAACATCATTTTATGTAAGGTACAACAAAAAAAGAAAACCGCAAAGGAAAAAGAAAAGAAAGCTATTGCCAAAAACAAAACAAAACACTGAAAAAAAAAGAATTAAAAAATGAGGAAAAGATACTTGATGAAACTGTTCCACTTCTTCCAACGCATGAATGAGTTGCTGGATCTTTCTTCCAGCAGCAGTAGAGTCGCTGTGGTCCAGGTCTGCTATCTTTGTGGCAATATCCATGAACCACTGTTGGAGGTTCTCGTTCTTCGCAACACGAGTGAGAGGCTTCTCTCCAGAGAAGTACTCTCCCAGTTCATTCATGCGTTCGCTGCCTTGAGCCTTGCAGTCGGTCCACATGGAGTCCTTCCGGTCCAATAAGGATTGGAAGAGATTCTTCAGTACGTACTCGAATTGAGCTGTGTTGAGCAGGAGGAGAAGCACGGAACTGGCGTTGAAGGAAGGGGTTATGATCTCTGCCAGTTTTTTGTTCTTGGCGGTGGCATCTTTTGACTAACAGTTAAAGAAACAACGCAAACTTACAAAAATAACAAGATACAACAACAAAAAAGAAAGTAGGAAAAAAGGATACGAAGCATTAACCAGCGAAGAGCAACATTGCACTGCCGGAGGCAGTTCATCAACTTCGAATGGTTTTCCAATACATAATCATCCACTAAGATACCCTGTTCATTATTTGAAAGTGAGAAACAAAAATCACATCGACAAGAAAGAAAATAAATACCTCAGTAAGATATCCAGCGATTTCGTTAAGTAGCTTAGGAACACGTTCCGTGTGACGAGAGAGCAAGTTCTTGATGTTGGGAATGCTTAACGTGTTGGCCAATGCAGCCTTGGCGGCTGGATAGATGTCCCAGTCCACTGAGAGATCTGCTGTATAACCCAAATAGTAGGAAATGACCCAATTGTCTGAAAAGTGTTTGTCCACTATCTCTCTCATCATTGACTAATACATGATAGTTAAGCAAATTATCTTAAGCAGAGAGAGAGAGAGAGAGAGAGAGAGAGAGAGAGAGTTAACTGAGTACATACTTGTTCTTTGGCAAGAATGTGTGGAGCGAACCAAAGAAGGATGTAAAGCATGGCACCTTGGTTGGCTAATGCTGTGCTGCGGTGCTCAGGAAGAGGATAGCATTGCATTTGACTATAAATGTCATCCGCTCTTAGCCGTCCGATGATCATTTCTATTACTGTTTGTGGCAATGGATACCTTACAAAAACATACACAACGAAAGAGTGAGATCATGAAATCTGTTTTTATAAAAAAAAACTAAGAACATGAAGAAGAAAGGTACCTGGCAAAGTATTTTACGGGATAGTCAGCAGGTTTGCGGTTCTCTCTGGCTGAATAGCCAGTAGTACGACAGAGCTTGCACACTTCATCCAGAAGCGGTACTTCGGCGTGGCCCTAATGGTGATTTACTTTTCATCAACACCAGCTACAAGCAGAAGAGAAGAGAAGAGAGGGGAGAGAGAGAGAGAGAGAGAGAGAGAGCAAAGAGCATCGAGCTTGAAAAAAAACAAGAGGGAACAAAAGAAGAGCAAACCTTATAGCGAAGGTAAGACATTAACAGCCGCTCGCGAACAACACCCTCAATACGGCGGTCCATAAGAGTAAGCATAACACCGTACAGGTAAACCGCCTCCGCCATCAATTGTTGTCCATCTTGATTCAACAAAACGCTCTGAAGGTGAAACGTCGATCAGCAAAAAAAAACAAACAAACAAACAAACAAACAAAAAAAACACAAAAACAAATAACAAAATTAAAACGAGGAGGGAAAGCAAGGAGCAAGTACCTCGGGCGTTTGTTGGATGAAGACACCACCCTCCAAGTCCTCAATGTACTTTGTGAAGTCGGTCAAGTACTTGTAAATGCTCTCAAAGAGGAGGTAGAAGCGAGTGAGGATCTCCATGTGGGCCTCCTTGAAGCTCTCGTCCAAGTCCCTCAGCTCGTCCGAGGTCTCGATGCGCGTCTCATAGAGCTCGTACTTCTTCAAGTAGCTAAAGTCGAATATGATCTCGGTATAAAGCTTCGGATTCAGGTTGATCTTGGAGGAGGAGGAGAGCAGAGAGGAGGAAGAGGAGGAGGAGGAGGAAGATTTGCCCTCGCTGGGATCCACAAAGATGGGAGGCACGTTGTCGGCCAGTCGCAAGAGCTCGGCCACGATGGCATTGCCTCGGCTGACCAAGCGAAGCAAGTTTTGGCCGGCGGCACTGGCCGGCGAAAGAAAGTCATCGGAAGCCATGGTCTCCTCTCTCTCTCTTTCTTTTCCTTCTTCTTCTGCTACTTCTTTTCCGCCACGTTTTCTTTTTTTCTGCTTTTTTAGCGTCAAACTCGTAGCTCACTTCTTTCCAATCTAATAGTTTGTTTTCATGTCGACACATGAATATGATCATGTCGTCATGTAGTCGACAGTGATGCACAGGCTTTGTTGAGAGGAAGGAGAGAGGATTAAGCTTGACGGGGGAACCAAGGGAAGAACATGCTGGTTTGTTGCTGGTAACGCGCGTACTCTGCGCCTCGATGGGTGAGGGAGCCTTGCTCCGTCAACGGCACGCCGGTGAAGTGAACCAGGAAGTAGTAGGCCAGCAAGGGAATGCCGCAAAGAATGCTCTTGTCCGTTGTGGTGCGGGCAGAGGGCCAAGCAAAGATGGCGTAGGCCACCCATATCATGAACTCAAAGAAGTAATTGGGATGTCTTTTAAAGAGACAGGAGAAAAAGGAGTGTAGAGTTGGTTAGTAAGAAGCTTGCAATTTTGTCCCTTTCACTCAGCTCTCTTTCTTTTGCTCTCCTCGCTCCTCTGCTTCTCATTCACTCCTCTCTTGCTGTTCTTCTTCTCCATCTTTTTTGCTAAGCGATTCTTACCTGGAATACTTCCACAACCCTACGTTGCAAACACGGCCCTTGTTAGGGTTCCTGCTTGCCTTCCATTTGGCCAGCTGCACATCTGCCACGTTCTCCATGTAAAAGCTAAATGCCCACAATGCCGCTCCCAACACCTCCATCCAATGCAACCGTCCTCCGAACAGACCACCACTTCCTCTGCTGCTGTCCCCAGTGGAGCCGTTATCATTGTTGCAAGCCAAATAGCTGGGCAACAGCATCATCAAAAGGTTGGACAAGCTTTGAGCCTGATAGAAGAAGAAAAAGTTGAGGGCATGGCTGCGCAGGCCCAACCAACCCTCCCCTCGGCTCCATCGTTGCCGCCACAGGTCCCAACGCTTGTCCTCCCCATGGTGCCTGGTCCGCAGGATCCAGCCGTAGTTGAAGCGAAGACCGCAGAGGAGGTACATGGCGGTGATTAGGGCGCGGCGCAGCGGAGGAGCCGTCCCTGTGAGACCGTTAGTAAGGGCGATGGCGGAGAAGCCGGAAGGCCAGGCCCAATCCACCAACCCTCCGTTTTGCAGAGGCTTTTTCAAAAAAGAATTTTAAAAAAACAATGAAGACGAAGCTGAAAGTCAGGTGCAATGTTGAAACAGGAAAAAACTGAAAAAAATGTAACAGCTGAAAGAAGAAAAAAAAAAGATGATGACTATCAAAAGCCATGGAGATGGGTATCAGCCCTAGATGTGTGTATTGTACCTTGATGAGCAACCATGCCGCTACGAAATAGGCGGAGTGGAAGGCCGCAATGGTAGGGAACAAAGGGGAGGCGAACCACTCGGAGCCCGTCTTCACGCCCACCTGATGAATGCCGTCACGCAAACTCGACCATGCTCCTCCCATATTCTCTGTTTCTTCTTTTTGGTTTTTGGTTTCCTTTCCTTGCTTGGATGACGAAAAAGAACTCGAAATGTCCAAAATTTTCAGCATTTTTTCAAAAAAATCGAATTTTCGAATTCACTCAATTTTTGTCGTAAAAAACAGAAACAATTCTTCAATATTGAGCTTTAATTCGATATATTAAGAAACATCACCGATAATTGAACGTAATACAAAAGACAGAAAAACAGAGAAGACCGTTCGTGTTGCTGTAACAGAATGGACCGCGTTCAAAAGATGGTGGCCAGACAGAAGGAGAGGGAGGAGGCCATGCGCAAGAAAGAGGAGGAGCGCCTCAGGCAGGAGGAGGAAAAGAAGAACCAACCCCTTAGGCCCTCCCAAATGATCAACGACCAAGCCACCGGCGCCCGCGCCGAGCAGGAGAGCGCCTACCAAAGGGAGCTAGAGCAGAAGCGGCTGGCCGCGGAGGAGAGAAGGAAGAGAGAGGAGGAGGAGATCCAGAGGAGGGCGGAGGAGCGCAAGGCCAAGCTCCTGGCGGGAGAGGACATCTCGGAGGACGACTGGAAGACCAAAGCGGACCGGGAGAGGAGGCAGAAGGAGCAGGAGAACGACAAGAAGTGGAGGGAGATCCACGCCAAGGCCAACCAGAACATGAAGGTGGCGGCGGCCAATGCGGAGAAGAAAGCGGCCGAACGAGGGGGGAGCGCCGGAGGTGCTGCCGCGGTGGACATACCTCCTGAGTTCAAGAACATGCCCGAGATCCCTTGCATTTGTATGTACATACAAGAACGAGAGAACGAGGGAGAGCAAGCTACGAGAGAAGTCAAAAGTGAAAGAGAGACGCAGAGATAAAGACCGAGAGCAGAGCCAAATACAGAGAGCATAGAGGTGCTAATCGTTAAGACTAACACCAAAAAAAAAAATAATACAAGGGGGATGCAAATGCACAGGCTTTCAACCAGCTGCGGCAGAGGTACGAGGCACCGTCCCCACCTGCAAGATCTGCAACCATGCCAAGTCCATGCACCACATCTCTTCCAAATAACTGTTTCCTTTCTTTTGTAATCTTCTTTTTTTTTTTTTGAGTTTATTTCTTTCGTTCTTTTGCTTTCCGTTTAGAATGAGTTGATGGCTTGTGTCAACCTAGGAATGGTCTTGGAGGCCACCACAGCAGAGGGGTCCAGAGCAAGGGCCTGCCTCATGTCCTCCAACGCGTTCTTGTACTTTTCGAGGAACTCGTAGGCCAGGCCGCGGCGGATCAGCGCCTTGGCCGAGGGTTTGACCTTGATAGCCTCAGAGCAGTCAGCCACCACCTGGACGTGGTCCTGCAGCTGGGCGTAGCATGTCGCACGGTTGGTGTAAAAAACGGCCTTCTCCTCCTCGTTTGTCGACAATTCAATGGCCCTGGTGATAAAGAGAAGAAGCAGAGAAGCAGAATAGCAGAGGAGAAAGAGAGATGTTAGAGAGAGAAAAAGGAAGTCGACACAAAAGGCGTGTTGACAGAAATGAAAAGCAAGAGAAGCAAAAAAAAAAAGTAAAAGAGAAAGAGGGTGGAAGGAGGTACTTTGTGTATTTGGCGATGGCAGCCTCGTAGTTGGACTGTCGGAAGAACAAGTTGCCCTCCTCCTTGGCGATCATGGCTGGCGACAGTGGGTTCTGTGTGCAGAAGGCCCAACATCGATGTACACTGTGATTAATAATAATAGAAATGGAAGCCAAAGGAGAAGAGAGAGAGAGAGAGAGAGAGAGAGAGAGAGAGAATGATACATGAAGTAGACACAAACAGAGAGAGGGAGGAAATACATACGCCATCATCGTCAAACCTCTTAACTGTGTTTCTCAACTCTCTCTCTGCCTCCTCGATCTTCTTCTGCAAGTCTTGGTTATCGGGATCTACCTGGAGACCTTGTTTAAGCGCGTTCACAGCCTCCTGGTGGCGATCCAAAGCGGTCAGGGCAGCGCCTTTTCGGTAGTAACCCTGTATTTCAAAAGCACGAAAGTGAGTAGTTGCACAACAGCAAGCGTAGAGAAAACAGAAGAGAGAAGAACGAAAAAGAGAAAAAGAAGAGGAGAAGAGAGAAGCAGTGTTCAAAAGTTAAAGCGTTCTTTCAAACCTTGACCCAGTCCGGTTTGAGCTTAATGCACTCGTCGGCGTCTTTCAAGGCCTCTTCGAACTTGTTGACGCCCATGTAGGCGGCGCTGCGGTTGGAGAAGAAGGTGGAGTCGGTGGCGTCGTACTTGATGGCTTTTGTGTACCACTCAATGGCCTCCTTGAACTGGTTGTTCATGAAGTACTTGTTGCCCTTGCTCTTGGCTTCTGCTGCTTTCTTCTTCGACATCTTGCTTGCTACGGATTGGAGAGAGAGGGAAAAAGCCGCGAGTTAAAATTTTCTTTTTTCTCTCTGTCGTAACAAAAAAAGCAACCACACTACGAGCGAGTGAGAGAGAGAGAGAGAGAGAACAAACCTTTTGTTGTTTGAGAGAGAAGGAAGAACCAAAAAAAAAACCGCTGGGGACGAAAGATTTGGAGATAGCCGGAGAGGAGGAGTTCTAGTGAGCACGCTGCTGTCAACGAAATGAACACACACAAGCGGGGGTAAAAAACAGAACGTATTGGGATTTTTTTTTCTTTTTCACGTCACGAAAAGGCCGTAAAAACAATGGGGTTGAGTGCGCCACTGTCAATTGTCTCGATGCAACACGGCGAATGGGAAGGGGTAACGCGAGACAGTTTTCGGTCTGCCGGAATAGCCCTTGCCCCTCCACGGAGTTTTGAAGGTTGCCTTGAAATTATTGACAAGAACTGGGCCCATTCTTTGTTTTTCGATATTTCCTTGAAATCTCGTTTATTCACGGGTTCGACACCAACCCTATCACGTTTTTTTTTTGTTTTTTGTTTGTGTATTTTTTTTTTGTTTCTTTTCTACTTTGGTGGGCGTTTGTACAAGCGATAACTTTACTATACGACAGGCAAGAAAGGTCAGAAAATTTGAAGAGCGGCAGCGCCACCTCCAGCGTGAGGATACCGAGGAGGCGAGGCAACCACCACATTCCTTCTCATCGCTACTTTCACAAACTCGTCTTCGTCTTCATCCTCTTCCTCGCTTGAACTGTCGCTCGCATAGCCTTTTCCGTAGTGCTCTTCGCTCCCTACCGGTTTATATCCGTCATCCTCCGCTTCGTCCTCATCACCTCTCTTGTACTCTTCTCCCTGGCGATACACCCGTTCGATCCGTGGAGTCAATGGGCTCGCACTCGAAGCGCCGTGCCATGTATTCTGCTTCTGCAAATTATATCTCGGCGACAACAACGCAACACCATTCGAAGACAATGAAGCGCCAGGAAAGCTCGAAGCGCCAGGAAAGCTCGAAGCGCCGGAACCCACTACTACAGCTCTTCCTCCGACTTCCCCGCCATTCAAAGAAGAAGGAACAGCGGCTGGGGTAGGAATGGAGCGTTGTTTGCGATGCATAGCTTGACGAATGTATTGTTCGAGGGTGGCCATCAGGTCCTGATAGAGTTCCGTCCGAAGAATGACGTCGTGCTCGGGGCCTCCTCTCACGGGTACGTAGATGAGGAAGAAGTTTCGGCGGGCCTCGTTGATGGCATAGGACTTGATCTTAGAGAGAGGAAAGGTTCGTTGGTCGCAGTCGGCGGTGTTGTTGGTTGAGTTGTTGTCGTTTAACTTGGTTTTGGCAGCTTTTTCAGAAGGGTCGAACAGAGTTACTCCGGCCTCGCTAAACATAACATCTACGGGATGAGAGACTTTGTTTGCAAGATCAAGTTCCTGTTTTAACCAAAAGAGAAGGAGAAGAGAAACAAAATAGAAATGAGCCATGGGTACCACTCGAAAGGAGTTGAAAACGAAAAAAACAAAGGATTTTCAACGTTACCCGAACGTTATAGAACCATGTTTGACCATCCCTTTTCTTCCTTTAGTGTTTGTAGAGACGGATCAACCTCGTGTGCTGGAGCATCTCCTCTATAAACTTTTTTGGTTTTGTTTGGGGTTAATCTTTTTTTTTTTGATCGTTATATGAGTTTGGTAATGCATTGTAGTACTAACCTTCATAAGACGAGGAATTCACGAAAAACTGGCCTAACTTTCCAAGCTTTTTCGTCTTGGAGCCAGCCGCTCTGGCGCTTCCTCCTTTTTCCTTCTTCTTGCTCGCTCCTCCATGGGCCACCGCTAGCCCTTCCTCGTGGATGAGCTCCTCAGAGCCTCGTCGTACCAACGACCCGCCAGAACGTTTGCCCCACAAAACGGGTTCGCTGGTCTCCCCAACACCCTCTTGCCATGACTTTGACTTGGTGTGCTTACGTTCCGTTTTGTTTTTCTTGCGAAGCATTTTGTTTTTTTTTTTGTTTCTTTGCGGGAATTCTGCAACGCGTATGTGTTACAGTTGTGTGTAAACGTTTTTTTGGTTTGGAATTAGTGGAAGTTCGTCCCCCAGAAGGGAGGGAAAAGGGAAAGAAAAAAAAAGGGCTTCTGGTAACTATATAGCACGTTACTATGGAAATTGAGTGCCAATTCATTGCATTGCTCAATTAATTAATCCCATAATGCGAATTCCTTTTGATGAAATTCTTTCCGGCAAATCTAGGACAGGAGAGAGGCTAAGAGAAAGGGAGAGGAGAGGAGAGGAGAGGAGAGGAGAGAGGAGAGGAGAGGAGAGGAGAGAGAGGAGAGGAGAGGAGAGGAGAGGAGAGGAGAGGAGAGGAGAGGAGAGGAGAGGAGAGGAGAGGAGAGAGAACTGAGGAGAACGATTTGTGATGCATTGAGTGAGTGTTAAACACGGAGGAACGAAGGCGAGGGTGGGAAGAGGGTGTGGCTAAAGAGAGACCGCACTTAACACAGATGGCAAAAGCCCTCATGGTTTATGACGGCTGCTCCACGCCTCACCCCCACGTTGATGTATGTCAAGATTCGTTCTGCTTGTTAGATCGCCCTGCATAATTATGCTTTTCCTTTTCTCTGGCTCCTGTACTTTGGTCTCTGGTTTAGTCTCTTCTCTCTTCTTTGTCCTTTTGATCTTCTCCTCTTTTCATAACACGCGGTCTCTCACACCGAAATGATTGCAAAGTGATCTGATTAAGTGTTGTTTTTTCTTTTTAACTTTTTTACAAATTGAAAAATGATCTCTTCTCGCTCTCTCTCTCTCTCTCTCTCTCTCTCTCTCCATTGTTCTTTCGTGGTCGATCAAAATAACGGGCTAAAGAGCTGCTTCCACAAGAGCGACTCATGGGGAGTCACCTTGCGAATGCCGCCTATGAAGCCTCTCGTTTGGCCGTTGGGACGCTCGGTGCCGTCCCGCGCCACAGTGACCGTCCGCCAGACATTGCTCTCCGTGAATTGGGGAAAGTCGACGAGTATGCTCTCACTGTCGATGCTCTTGACGAAGCCGCGCCACCAACCGAATGGGCTTATGGGTTTCATTCTCCATTGTATTTCCACCTGTTATTGTTGAAGGAAAGAAGGAAGGAGTGAGAGAAAGGAAAGAAGAAGGAAGAGGAGGAATGAAGGAGAAAGCAGCGACAGGCAAGGAAAAATAATAACAACGAACCTCATCTCCAATCTGGAAGACTACATTAGGATCAGGCGACTTAATCTGAAACACATCATCGCCGTAAAGGTCATCTGGGATCCTCCGCATCCTTGACTCACAGTGCTGAAGGTACTCGGAGGAGTGAGTGCCCTTGGCCGAAATGTACTCCACATGGAAAGCTTTTTGGGCTGGATCCCATGTGGCCTTTCCGTTGTAAGCAGACATCTCGCGGCCGGACAGGGAGTTGAGGACTTGCAACTCGTAGCCCCGTTTGCCGGTGAGCAGCTCTTGAAAGAGCGTTTTGAAGTTGTCTATGCTGCGAAGGTCGGGATGAAAACCTTTTGTTGTTGGATTGTTCAAATAGTGAGGGAAGAGACAACGCTAGAGAAGAAGAAGAAGAAGAAGAAGAAGAAGAAGAAGAAGAAGAAGAACAAGAAGAAGAACAAGAAGAAGAACAAGAAGAAGAAGAAGAAGAAGAAGAAGAACAAGAAGAAGAAGAAGAACAAGAAGAACAAGAAGAAACCTGGCCAAGTTACAAGAAAAAGCAGAAACAAGAAAGACCAAACAAACAAAAAAACGTAGCACAAGAGTACAAAAAGAACAAGGAGATAACTCAAGTTTAAGAGGCGTGAACATACCTTGAACTTCTTCATCGTAGATGATGCCAGAGGGCTTACCCTCCCAATGGAAGTACTTCCAATGGTGCTGACAGATGACCTTCCACATTGTGTTATCCTCCGCGATGGCGCGCCAACGCTTGCACACCAGGCCAACATCCCATATGACAGCTTTCGGTGGCAGATGGCAAAAGATGAGAAACAGCAGCTCATCCGAAAGTAGCTTCATGATGGGATGATCATCTGCCTCGCTCTGCTGATTTAAACCCATCAAACACAAGATTAGTTTTCGATGAAAAAGTGTAAGAGAAGAAGGAGAATACGTGCCTCCAATGGTTGGATTTTCTTTTTTCTTGGTTGTTGTTCATCTGAAAGACAGCACCCTTCTTCTTCCTCCGCCTCCTCCTCTTCCTCGTCACCTCGTTGATGATGACGGTCAGCAGTGCGGTTGTTCATCTTGTTGGTTTGCTCAGGAGGTTCGTGCTTCCTTTTCATGTCCCGCCACGTTGGTTTGGACTGGCGCCAGAAAGTCTGATCCTTCAAGAAGCAGAAAAAAAAATGTAAAAAAAAAGAGGAGTTAGGATGTTTAGAGAAAGAAAGAAAAACCTTTCCTTCTTCTCTCTACAGATTCCTTTTCAACTTTCTTTTTGGCAAAGCCAGTTCGTCCTCATCAAAGAAAAAACAAACTTGCAGAGAGAGAAAACACAAAAAAGTAGAGAAGAGTAGAGAGACAGGCAGCAGGTTGCGCGGCAGGGGGGGGCGAATGCTTACCGTTTAGTGCAGGGCCTGAAGAAGAAAAAAAAAAACTTACAAAGTAGTAGTTAGCAGCGGTTGGAACGAGGTGACGGCTACTTTGTGGAACCACCAAACTAAGCGGTGAGTTGCTACCAAGTTTCAGCGCCCAACCAACCAACCGACAGCAAAGCCAAACGGTTGCCGCTTCTTTGCCAACAACAAAAAGGAAGAAGAGGTGAACAAAAAAAAAAAAGGTTTCAAAAAGTCTCGTTCGCCTCTTCTTCCTTTTTCTGTAGATAGGACACTTTTTGCCCCACTCTGAAACGTGTAAGTGGGGTAGCGTTGGCCAAAAATTGCGCGACAGATGGCGCCAGAAGGTGCGGCGGGGGGGATGGCGATCATGGAGCAATCTGTCCTTGTAATTATCAACAAAAGGATAAAAAACGATTCCATCTTTTGAGCATGCAGCTGCAAAACCGAAAACCAAAAAGAACTCAAAAGGATGGGAAACTCATGGAAACAGTTTTGTGAAACTTCACGAAAGGGAGTGATGGGCAGGCGGGACCTTGATCTTGCGCGAAATAGGACAAAGCTTAACGTGCTCTTGCGGAAAGAGAGCCGAAGCCACCCGCTGCTTACTCTCCCGTTACGCCACCGATTTTCGTGGCGGAACTTTTATCTAGGGTCTTCCCTGTTTCAGAGAGAGAGAGAGAGAGAGAGAGAGAGAGAAGAGAGAGAGAAGACAGGCAGAGAAAAGGGAGGGTGGGATGATTTCTCCATGTCGACGTGGGTTCTTATTTTTTGCGGACAAAAAAGAAAAGAAAAAAAGAAGAAATGAACAAAAAAATGAAAAGGAAGATGAGGCAAACGCTGCGCGAGGCGGAAGGTTCCGCACTGAAAGCCTCCACTTCTGTGAAGGGCAATGACACCACCAAAGGAAGCGTGAGCAAGGAAGAAGCCTTTATAGCCCACCTGTCCAAACAGATTTGCGGGTCGGCCGCCGCGGCGGAGCTTCGCGGCTCTAAGGAGCGAGTGCAGACGCTGCTGTTGAAGACGTTCGCTGATCTTCCTACTAGCACCCTTCGCACGCGTCTCATCCACAACGTGGACTCTCACGTCGAGACCGTCCTTCAACAGTTTCGTCTCTCTCTCTCTCTCTCTCTCTCTCCCTCTCTCTCAGTTCTTTCTCACAAAAAATGTGTAAAGTTTGATCACAGCGACAACAGCAACAGCCACAGGCAAAAAGAGAAGTGCTCCGCAAGAAGAAGCGCAGTCGCAGCAACAAAAGGAAGACTCCACCAAAAAGCCGAGAGTGAGCCAGGCTCCTGTTAGCAACGCCTCCTGCTGGACCAGCGACGGATTAAAGGCTTTGCTCACTCGCTTGAGAACGGACCTGTCTTCATTGTCTACTGCCCGTCGAGTTAATACTTGTTCGTCTCGCTCGCTCGCTCGCTCGCTCGCGCGCGCGCTCTCTCTCTCTCTCTCTCGTCTTGTTCTTATTCTCTCTCCTTTCTCTTTTCGTTCTCTTCCTTTTCCTTCGCTTTATGCTAAACAAAAATAACAACAGATGAAGAGTTGCTATTGTGTTCCACGACATGGCCTTTCTCTCTAGAAAGCTACTTGCAAGAGTGGTTCCCTACTGCCTCTGCCACTTCCACTTCTTCTCCCGCTGAAGCGTTAGATCGCGCAAAGCAGTTTCAAACGATAAGCAAGACGCTGGCTGGCTTTACATTTGCTTCTGTTACTGAAACTGTATGTGCTCTCCTCTCTCTTTCCCTCTCTGTCGCTGACTGGTAACAATATGAATAGGAGATAGTGCCGCAGTTGTTGGTTTATAGCCAACTCATTCTCAACTTCACAAAGGCATTGTCACTATTGCCGGACAACGCGTAAGCTGCTCTTCTCCTTCTGTTTCTCTCTTTTTTTTTCTCGAGTTTACCTATTTTCTCATGAAACAATTCAATCAGTCTTTTGGAGGTACTTCAAACTGTCACGTCCTTCCTTTCTCTGTGCACTCTTCGCCTCGACCTCTCTTCCTCCTCCCCGTCCTCTTTCTCCCTCAACCAAGCCATTCAAGAGCGATGGAAATCCTCTTCCTCCTCTTCTTCTATTCCCTGCGAGACACTTTTGGACCGACTGTTGGCTCAGTATGTGGAACTGTTTTCTCTGTTCGGCACTGAATACTCCCTCAAGAAGTACTTTGGAGAGATGGGCTTACCCACCGTTCTGAATCTAACGGCCAATGCTGATCCTAAACGTATCTTTAGCCTAGTTGCCACGTGTTATACCTCAATTCTTCCTCGTGGAAATACCAACAAACAAAAACAGAAAGAAGAACAGGAAGACGAGAGCAAGAAGAAGCAGAGGAAAGCACAAAACTTGGAATGGGTCATTCATAAGCTGTTCCACTTTTTCTTAGTGGAGGAAGAGAAAGGCTTGCAACCACCCTTCAAAGCGATGCTCAGCAACACAACCAACTATCTTTATTTTATCTACGCCCTCAAACGCTGCTCCAACTATTTCCAGAGCAGTATGAACACTCTTCTTGCCTCTGCTTCTTCTCTCCATAGCTCTCATCCTCGTTCCTCACGGCAACAAACAGAAAGACTGGAAGAGCTTGACACGATGTTACGTGGGTTAAGAAACGTTGGAAGCTCCGTTGCAGTACCTCCTCACTTTCAACGTTGGATCAACACTAAGCCTCTCTCTGCCTATTCTTCTGCATCTTCTGTTGCTCATACGAAGAACAAGAAGAGATCCAGTGAAGCCATTGTCACATGGTTGTTGTCGGATCAAGTCGGGGAAGAACAGGTGTTGGAGATGATGCGAGCTTATGCTCACGAACAAAAGATGGAATCCATTGCTTCTTCCTCCTCAACGCCAAAGACTAACAGGAACGCCAACAATGAAGAAGCAGAAAAAGAGAACGATAAACAACTCCACAAAGATGAGCAGCAAGGCAACGAAATGGACGTACCGTTGTTTGTGGTGGATACAAGAGGAAGTGATGTTGTTCGTAAGAGAGACCAGAAACAACGACGACAAGAAGCAACGGCCGAAGAAAACAGCGAAGTAAGCGAGTTGCAAAGCAAGCTCGGCGATCTCATCAAAGAGTTTGACGAAGAGGAAGAACGATTTTACAGAAGGATGCAACAACAACAAACCGGAAGTGGCAGCAGCGAAGAAGAGGAAGAGGAGGAGGAAGAGGACGAAGATAGTGGTGATGAATAAGGTTCAACTCTCCGTACATCGAGAGAAGACCAAAGAACTAAACCAGTTTCACCATCCTCTGCCGCCAATCCTTCCAAAGTTCTTTTCCTCAAACTGGTAATCAACAAAATAACATAACAAAACAAAAAAAAAAAAGAGACCACGCTTCATCAACTTAGGGGAACCCAAGAATGAGAATCGGTTGCCGCATCCACAAAGCCCACCACCTTGCCGTACCCCTGCGGCAAGTCCGCCTGCACCCGCCAATAGCGTGGACCCCGCCCGACCACCCTCATGTGGCTGCCCGCCAGGATGACCCCCGCCGGGTCCCTCTGGTAGAGCAGGTAGCCGTCCTGGCGGCGGATAGTGGCCGGCTCCTCGTTGTAGTAGGAGGTGTTGTGCTTGAGGAGGAAGAGCGTGGCGGTCTGTCGGAGCTGCTCCTCTGTCTGGCGGCTCTGACGGAGGCGGGCCAACCGCTCCTGCCGTTTGCGCAGGTAGAGTGCCTCTGGGTCCTCCTTTGCTGTTGCTTGTTTCGTCGGCTCCTGCTCTTGTGCTGCTTGTTCTTCTCTTGAAGTTGGCTGTGCTGGTTGGGGTCGTTGTCCTTCACCAAAGGAAAGAATGCGAGCAACTTCTGCTTCCAGGCGACGAGCCTCCTGTTCTTTCTGTTGCTTTGCGGCTTCGGCGATCTTGCCGCCCACCTTGCCCTGCTCGATGTCCGCCACCAGCTCTTCCAGCAGATCTAGTTCTCGTTTTGGCGGAGGGGGAGCAGAGGGAGGCGGAGCAGCGGCTTGTTGTTGCTGCTGTTGACGTCGACGACGAAGCGTTTCGGAGGCTACCCAGTCCAATTGGCCCAACACTTGGTCCAGTTCCTGGTCGAGCTGATCTGTCGGAGCAGGAGCAGAAGCAGAAGAAGAAGCAGAAGAAGAACAAGAAGAAGCAGAAGAGTGTCCTGGAGTTGAGTGTTGTTGAGGAGGTGAAGGTTGTGCTTCGTGTGGGGTTGGGGTAGCAGAGAGATACAGAGCACGAGAGGATCGAGCTTTGTGCAGCATGTCATCTAACTCCTTTTCGAGCTCCTCCACAGAGTCCATCACGTCCGGTTCATCCAAACGCGAAGCCGACGATGGCATTACCTCCTGCTGTCTGAGCGGAGGAGGAGCTTGGTGGTCATAAGAAGAGGCGAGTTTGGTCACATCCTCCAGTTCCTGCATAACATCCTTCACAGTGACGGGCGCTGCACCCCCCGCTGCGTGAGCAATCTCGCCCATGTCGGCGATCAGCGCTTCCAGGTCCTCCATGAAGGCTTTCCTTCTTTTGTTTTTTCTCCGAGAGAAATTTCGCTAGATTCGTGACGACACGAAATGGAAAATTGTAAAAAAAGGACGTCGTGAGTTTGTGAACGTTCGTGACGACACGAAATTTTCCGGGACGACGCGGTAGGTTTTCCCAAAAGGAAAAAAAAGTAAAACAAATGGAAGAAGAACGGAGGTGCGAAGGGAGCGCTGCAGGGAGAAGGATGGAAGAAGAGGTAGCGGCACCATCGGGTAGCGGCGCATCGATGGGTGATAGGGTGGAGAGACCAAGCAAGCGGCTGGACTACTTGTCTTGGGATGACTATTTCATGGCAGTGGTACGTAGCAGTGCAGAAAAAAAAATAGGTAATTCTGAGCATGGCTTGTCTAACAATGCATGAAAGGCCTTCTTGAGCGCTGAACGGTCCAAAGACCCTCATACACAAGTCGGAGCATGCATCGTGAACAAAGAAAAGAAAATCGTTGGTATTGGATATAACGGGTACCGTGCTCTTCTCTCGCTCTGAGTCTCTCTCACTCCTATGTTTGTCTAAATGCAATTATTGCGTGAAAAAAAATAAACAAAGCTTTCCTTGGGGTTGTTCAGATGATGTTCTGCCGTGGACCAAGCAATCTTCTCTGCCAGAAGGCGCCTCTCCATTGGACTCCAAAGCTCCCTATGTTTGTCACGCAGGTGAGACATCCCATGCAACCTTATCGGTGTTTTACTTATCCTTTTCTTATGGGCTTTTGCTTCTTCTTTTGTCCTTTCTTTATGTTTGTCAAAAAAGAAATGAACGCCATCCTCAACAAGAACGACTCCAAGCTGAAAGGCTGCAGCATCTACGTGGCCCTCTTCCCATGCAACGAGTGCGCTAAGCTCATCATTCAAAGCAGGATCCGAGAGGTCATCTACTACTCTGATAAGTATCATCACAAGTGGCCCTACCAAGCCGGGAGAAAAATGTTGGAACTGGCTGGCATTGTCATCCGGCAGTTTATCCCAGCAAAGAAGCAGTTGGTCATTGACTTTGAGAAAATCAACACCCACGCACAACCCCAAAGCGGAGACGATGCAACAACGGAGAGCAGTCGCCCATAGCCTTCATTGTACCCTCACTAAAACTAAAACTAGAGAAACGCGGACAAACGAACAAGTATTAATATTGTTTTCCTTCGCGGTAGGAAAAAACAAAAACAAACCATCCATAGCCACTAAAGTAACCTGTTTGTTACAAGCTACATTTCCTAGAAGGACGTCTCTTGCAAAATACCCTAGGAACTGGCCCAACACCGCGTCCTGACACGGGAACTCCATGGACATTCCTTGGATCATAAAATCCAATGAGGGCAATCCCTGCAAATCCACAGAGGAGAAAGAAGAAGAGAGCAGGTGGATTTGCAAGGGATCGTTTCCATGGCTACACAGGACGTTTCCGAGGTAACGTCCGTAACCTTAGCAACAAATCATGTCGACGCGAAATTAACGATTGTTTGAGGGTTTTCTGTTTTAAAACATCTGACGCAAAAAAAATTACAGCAAAAAAAAAGAAACAAAAAAAAAAGGCGGAAAAAGAGAGAGGCGAAGGGGGGTGCGGGGCGTGGCGGCACCAAAAAAAAAAAAAAGACCTCTTCTTCTTTTGCTGTTGCGGCTGAGGCAACGAACCGACAAAAAAAAATAATAATAACAATAACGAGTTTTGTGTAGCGGGCGGTTTTTTCATCCAGAGAGGCTCCTGCTGGTCAGTTTGTTGATAGACAAAAAAACAAAAAGCTTTGAAAGTGCGTAAAGATCGTTTTTTCTTTTTTTTTTTTATTGTTTTCTTTCTATGGTTTTTTTTTACTGTCAAAGTTGAAATGGTGTCGCATGCGATTGTGATTTTTTGATTTTTGGTGTTATTTTTTGAAATATTCTGCTTTTGTGTTGGCGAAACACTGCTGTGATGGCCATCATCTCCCGCTACTTTCTCTTTTCTCTCCCCTTTCGGACTTTTTTTGTTTGCTAGTTGTTGTAACCCTCTTTTTATTATTTTCTTCTAACCTAATCACTTTTTACTTTCTTTCTTCGTATGCTTGCATTCCATCTCTTTGTCAAAAAAAAAAAAAACAACAGTTCTTCTTCCGCTCTGCTTTGATTCGTTTGTTTTGTTTGTTTTCCCCCTTTACTTTAAAAAGAGAGGGACAAAGCCAAAGCGAACGAGTCACACAAACTCAAAAACAACAAACTGTCGAAGCTTTCAACAGTACCATGAAAAAGACGAGTTCCAAAACTACAACAAATACTTCTGGAACTTCGAAAAGCAACGGCGCTACTGCGGAACCACAGCAAAAGCAATCTACCAAAAGGTCAGCAACAACCACCACAACCGCCAAAACCTCTGCATCAAAGTCTTCGTCCTCCTCCCTCTCTTCCTCCTCTACCTCCAGCAACAACAGATCATCTTCACTTGCTTCCTCCTCTTCCAATCCACAAAACAAACAAGCCGACATGAAGTCTTCCAACTCTTCTTCCTCAAGTAACTCATTTACTTTCCCTCTTTCAGTTTGGCTTTCAACTTATCCCTTTCCCTCCCTTTTTCTTCTTCCTTGTTCCCTTCCCTTCTTCCCCTTTTCTCCCTTTTAGAAAAAACAGAGGACAAAGCCTACCGAGGTAAGATCCTGCCAGGCATTGTGATCAAGGCCAATGGCGTGTCCTACAGGGCAGATCGCATTATAGGCCACGGTTCCTTTGGTGTTGTCTTTCAAGCCACCACTCTCGGTTCTAATGAGGTCGTGGCCATCAAAAAAGTTCTTCAAGACCGACAATTCAAGGTAACCTTTGTTCTCGTCTCTTCTCCTCTTTTCCCTATGCTTTTTATAATGCTTTACCAATCAAATAAAACAGAATCGCGAACTGCCGGTAATGCAAGAGTTAACCCATCCCAATGTGGTTGCTCTTAAGAATCATTTCTTTACACATGGGGACCAACACAAGGACGAAGTTTATTTAAATTTGGTATTGGAGTATGTTCCGGAGACGGTGTACAGGGTAGCCAGGCATTACACCAAAATCAAACAGAGAATACCCTACATTTATGTCAAGGTATTCTCTCCCTTCCTCATTCCTTTCTTTTCCGTTTTTTTCTTTGTCCATTTCTCTCTTCACTCTCTCTCTCTCTCCCCTCTTTCGTTCTTTTGAAAAGGGTCACATGCTCATTGTTGCATCCCATATTAGCTTTATATGTATCAATTAGCTCGGTCGCTTGCCTACGTGCACTCTCTTGGCATCTGCCACAGGGACATCAAGCCTCAAAATCTCCTTGTAGATCCACAAACTGGGGAGTTGAAACTCTGTGATTTTGGAAGGTATGCTAAATATCGCAGAAAAACGAAGAAACCTGATGTTAATCTCCCCCTCTTGCTTTCAAATACAAACACAGTGCCAAGAAGCTCATTGCAGGACAGGATAACGTTGCTTACATTTGTTCCCGTTACTACCGTGCGCCAGAACTTATCTTTGGCTCGAAGAGATACACTACCACAATTGGTAACACTTTCTATTTCCATTCTTCCTTACTATCTTTTTCCTCATTTATCATTCATTATTTTCATTTTATCACTTTTCTCATCCTCTTATTTCCACCCAATTCCTCTCAATACTATGAATGATTTTTCACTTATTCGTTTCCTTCCTCCTCCATCACATAAACACGACAGACGTATGGTCTATGGGTTGTGTGATGGCAGAGCTGTTGCTAGGCCAACCGCTATTCCTGGGGGAGAGCGGCGTGGACCAGCTAGTGGAAATCATCAAAGTGCTGGGAACCCCCACCAGAGAGCAGATCCAATGCATGAACGAACACTACACTGAATTCAACTTCCCCCTCATCAAAGCTCGCCCTTGGAACAAGATCTTCCGTCCCCGCACCCCACCGGAGGCCCTCGACCTCATTTCGCAGGTGTTAAAGTATGAGCCAGACCAGCGTTTGACACCGTGGCAGATCTGCGCTCACCCTTTCTTTGACGAGCTGCGGGATCAGAGCGCGAGGCTTCCCAATGGACGACCTTTGCCCGACAATCTCTTCAATTTTACTCGTCAAGGTTGGTCTCTCTTTTCTCTTTCTCTCTGTCGTTTTTTTTTGTCTGCTCTGTGTTACGCTTTCGTCCTTGTTCCTCTTTGTTCTTTCTTTTTCGTTTTTGCTTTTCGTGCATTCTATTTTTCTCCTTTTCTTTATCGTTTTGTTGCTGATCATTTATTTGCATCTTTCAAATACAACGAATAGAATTGGCGGAGATAAGGAAAAGTGGGTTGGAAAGGACGCTGATACCGGACTGGGTGGCGGAGCGTTTGCGGGAAGGTGGTAGCAGTGGAGGAAGCAGCAGCCAAGACATGAGCTCCTCCTCTTCTTCCTCCCAAAAGAGTCAGACGTAGCAGCTACAATGACACGAACTACCTGGTAAACTTGCAGAAATACTCGAAAAAAACAACTAAAAGACAGACGAACGAAAAAAAAAAATAAGGAGGGAAACCCTTTCATCTTCTTGACCTCCACCACGTTACTCCTCTCCTCTTTCTCTTTCTCATTCTCAATCTCTATTTTTTGCTTTTATGTTATTTCGTTCAACTATAAAATTATTTCTTTCTTTATTATTATTTACACTTTATCTTTTGTTACATTTGTTCACCCTCTTCTCTCCTTGTTCTCTTCTTCCTCCTCTCGAGAAGATGCTTTACATGGAGGAGAAGAAGGGGGAACAGAGGAAGGGGAAGGGCCTGAAGGAGAGGAAGGAGTAGAATCTGCAGGTGAAGAAGAGGAGGAAGTCGAACCAGAAGATAAAGCCCTGGAGACCCCTCTCCTAGCAGCAACAAAGGAGTGATAAACTCCAGCCGCCACAAAGACGCCCCCACTGCCAACCACCAAGACAGGCACCGCCATGAGGCCTCCGCTCAAAACGCCTCCCACGACTACCCACTGGACGGCCGTCAGGAGGATCCGCGGGGAGAGGGCCACCGCCATGGAGGCCATGAACCCTGCCCCGGTGGCCAAAGTCCAGTTTTGGAGGAGGCGGTAGATCCCCTCCAGTGCGAACCTTCCGCCGAGCAAGAATCCGAAGAAGAAGGCCGTGCCTGTTGCCCGCAGAACCACTTGGAGTTGCAACACGAGATAAGATGGGAGTCAAAGAGAGAGAGAAGCAGAGAGAGAAGCTTACCTCCGAGTTTGTTGGTGACACCAAAGGAAGGCCAGTTGGCAAAGAAGCTGCTTCGTTCAAGTGGATGTTGGGTTGTGTCTTCCTGTTCAACCAGTTGGCTTTTTTCAATCCACACCCATTCCTCCTCCTCTTCTTCCTCCTCTTCCTCCTCTGCATCGTTTTCTTCAGAAGGGCTCTTCTGCTGTTTCAGTTTTTCTTCTTCTTGTTGTGCCCGTGGTTCTGTTGTCGTTGTAGTTGTTGTGTTCTTATGCAGTTGTTTCTCGCTCCAACGATAAGCTCGCTTTCTTCTTGCCTCTTCCATTTGTTCAGCCAAGCTTTTGTTTTCTTCTTTCTGCCCTCTTTTGACCTTCTCCCCTTCTTCTTTTTCTCCCTCTCCTTCTCCTTGTCCTACCACGACGAACCGTTCGAAGGGAGGGTTGGAGCGCAACCACTCCGAGAGGCCAGGAAGCTCCTCCGCCGGCACCAGGACGTAGTCCCGCTCTCTGGTCTGTTGGTTGTTCATGTCCTCGTGCACCCTCGCCAGCAAGGAGGACATCATGGCCGTCCTTCCATCTGCCTCCTCTTCTTGCTCTTGAGTAACTACCGTGGTCGTTGTGGTGGTGGTGCTCATCGTTGTTATTTTCTCCTTCTTTTTTGTTGCTTTCTTCTCCGTATGGTTAGGTCGACAGAAATTGCCTGTCGACAAATGTTTGATTTCTGGTTGGTGTTTTGAAATTTAAATTACGATCTGGTCTGCTTTTTATCTTTTTTTTGTGTTTCTTTTTTTTTTTTACTCGTCTAGCATCCATGCATAGGGTGTATCTTTCAAGGCCTTCACCACTTCCTCCCAGTTCTTTATGTAGAAAGACTTGGGCTTGGCGTGTAGCTTGACGTAACTGACAGGCACTGTTTCAGTTGATAGGGCTCCACAATCGCATCCAAGAAACCTGGCCATGCGACAAAGTTCTTTTGAAGTGTTATTGCGGAGCTCCTCGTAAGTCAGGGAGATGTACGGTAACCCTGCCTAGACAAAGTCACAAAGGCTTTCATTGTTCACTCCAAAAAGAAGATGGCAAAAAAAGATGAGATTGAGCAAACCTGTTCCAACTTGCTACGTTGTTCTTCTATCGCATTTTGACGCTTTTTGAGAAACACCTTCAGAGAGCTCACATCAGCCTGGATCTTCATATGCTCATGCTTGGCGGCACACTCTTCCGTGTGGCAGTTCCAGTGTGTTTTTTCCATTGTTTGATGTTGTAACTGGGCCTCATAGGAAAGATACGCTGCCAACAAGTCTAGCCTCTTCAGCAAAACTACGGAGTAGCCTGTACTTTTCAACCGAGGCAACAACCATGGCTGCTGTACAACGTCGTCATGCTGAGGAGCAGCATCATCGATGGACCCAAATTAAAAAAATCAGCAGACCCGGAAGGAATGAAACAAACCATAATGATAAATGCGGTGATGTTTGCGTTCTCATGTGTTGCCAGTTCTCTCTCAGTGACCTTGGAAGATTTCACCGGCCGCTTGAAAGCAAAGAGTTCCCTTCCAACTGGGAGAGAGAACGATTCCTTGATAAGCTGTGCAAGGATTTTATGTAAGCACAGCATAAACCTATCATTTGGATGATTCAGATGGAGTAACGTAGGTACATCTCGAAGGTAGTGTGTGCCGCTGCGTTGCATGGAGTAGATAAAAAACTTTGGGATTCTATCAGCACATGGTTTGCTGACATGACCATTGGCTTCCGATGAAGGAACCGCTGCATCTTTCTGATCTTTGCTGACTACAGTGGGAATTGGTATCAGATGGGGAGACTGCTGGGATTGTGGCGTTGCCGACCGAAGCAAACCGACCCCAAAGCAAAACACCAGCAGTACGCCAACCCCGATGACCACCTGCCTGTCGTTCGGAGGATGTCGAGTCATTATCATTCCGCCTTTCTGTTTTACTTTTACAACGAAAAGGCAGGCTTGACCTTTTATGGAACAGTCGGCAAAATAATGAAATTTCGTGGAAATATGCAACGAAAATCCCTCTATGCAGAATGGACCCTCTCCTGCCGTTGTGGTAGTGGTCCACCATGCTGCCGTCGACGTCGTTCACCATCTAGTAATCGTAATGAACACCAGGAGCTCTCGCATTTTTCTCTACTAGATCCCAGGAACTGATCTGTTGAAGTTAAACATGAATGGCAAGCAATTGGTGTAGCAACGAAGTAACGGAGTCAATAGGACAGCGAAGCAGAGAAGAGAGAGAGAGAGAGAGAGAGAGAGAGAGAGAGAGAAACAAGCTTCCCCGCAGGAAAACGAGTAATAAGTACTTAATCTGTTTCGACAATAGGAGCAGAATTGCACGACTACGAACTTGAAGACCGGAGGGACAGATCGAGAAGTTAGGAGCCACCGATTGAGGTCCTTCCATGAAATCATTACATTGACTTGAAACTTTTTTCATCGAAAACAAACATATAACCTCCGTGGAACGGGGGTATATGCCCTTGCCGCAATGCCACGAAAAGGCACCAGACGCTTGGAACGACACCAGAAATATCTCGTAGTTTCAGGAAGAAAGAAACCCGAAAACAGTCCTTTAATACATATTTAGAACTTCGACCTGTCCGTTACGCCTTTTTAATCTGTCCATAGTTTTACTCGCTTCTTACCCCACCAGCCCGCAAGACAGTGTTTTGCCTTTACCCTATTCCCACCGGCGGTTCACCCGACGACTTTTCGCTGAGATTGCGCGGGATGTAATGCACAAAAGCGATGGACCGTGCCGCCCATTGGTAGAGGCGATGCACAGAAAGGCGAAAAGACAAGGCAGAATGGATAACGATTTGGTTCCTGATGCAGCTAGTTTTCATCTGTTTCATCCATCTGTTGGCCCTCCCTTCCCTTCCCTTTCTTCAAACACTATAAATATATATATTCTTTGGGAAAGAAAGAGAGAGAACAAAACATAAACACTTTTAAAAAAAAAACTACATAAACTCTCTCCGCCACTCAACAAGGCAAACGGCATGACGCATTACATGAAACTGAAGAGGAAGGGAGCCTTTCAGAAGTACCTCAGGCGGGAGGAGAAGCTCAGCAAAACGCCCATCAGCCAGAGCTGCGAGGATCTCCCGACGGTGAAACCCAAAAGCAAAAAGACGATGAGGAAGAGAGCGGGAACCACCACAGAGGAGTACAAGTTGACCAAGAGCTCCACTTTGCCCTCCTTGCCATATCCTACCAGAAAAAGTCCTCTTTACGTTGCTGAATGGTGAAAGGAAGGGAGGAAAGAGAGAGAGAGAGAGAGAGAGAGAAACAAGCTTGTACAAAAAACGAAAAGATGACTGCCAAGAGCTGGTAGTTGCTTGTGTGTTTGTGAATATGAAGAAGTAAATAACAAAACTCCAAAGAGTTTTTCACGAAATGTGGTCAGCTTTTTTTCCGGTCAAGAAAGATACGTCTCTGCGAATTGGTTAACCTCTTCTTCCGTGTGGAGAAGATAGATGCGTGAGAAGCCCTCCGCCTTCATGGGAGCCGTCAGCATCGACGCGAAGCGATCAATGATGGCGAACCCTTTTCAGCAAAGAAATGATCAGTGGACAGCAAGAAAGGACAATAAATAAACATAAAAAGAATGAAAGAACGAAGGAGAGGATCTAAAAAAGGCTATTAAATAAATATGACGGAGTGCCGATAGAAAAAGAAGAAAAGTACCTGAATCTCCCTCCTGGATGGTGGGATGGTCCTTACGCACAAAGACACGTTGTTTACAAATCTCGGGAGGAAGGTCCAGCCATGCTATCTCAATCTGGTAACCAAACTTGTGAGCAAACTTTATCCAATTATGTCGTTGTTGATAATCAAAGTTGCAGCGATCGATGATAACATTCTAAAAGGAGAGAGAATGTAAGCAACGAACAAGAACAAGGAGAAGAAGGAGGAGAGTTGATGCTACCTTGCCCTTCTTGAGGGCAACTTGCATTGCAGCTTCGCATTTTTGCCTTGTTC
>JAVKOQ010000205.1:0-93662 GCA_031835245.1 Balamuthia mandrillaris
GGATGCAGCTGCTGCGCCGCCGGTCGACGGCCCCAACAAAGCAAAAAAGAAGCCAGTCCTTGCAAAGGCCAACTCCACTCTCTCTGCCGACATCCCTCGAGACAAAGACCCCAGAGAACCACAACAACAGCCTAGCGGTCGTCAACGGGCCTCCTCCGAACGGCGCATCTACAAAAGGAGGATGCCTCTTCCCACCGCCACCACTACCGCCGCCAGCACTACGACAAAGCCATCCTCCGCGAACATCCAGGAGGACAGCAGCCACGGCGCCGACTCCAAGAAGCCCGCATCGATGCAGGACAGAAGAACAAGGCACAAGAGAGCCAACACGGCGCCGTCGCTTCTTCCTCCGCGTCCTCAACCTCACCCTCCGCTCCTAGTTGATCTAAACTTTGATGATCAAGATACCCCTCAAGCAAAGAAAGATCATTAGCTGTCTTTTATGACTCCTCGTGTTAATTATTATTAAATTTTTCGAAAAATAATTTCTTGAACGCGAAAAAAATAAAAAATAAATTGAGAGAGAAACGGCAAAAGAAAGAAAAGCGTAGCGAAGAAGAAGAAGCAGAGAAGAGAGGAAAGTGCTTTCCTTCCTTTTGGGATTGCAAGCTGCTTGTTCATTTATTTTGTGGCAACACACGGGGGGAAAAAGAAAGGTGTAACAGGCATTTAAAAAAAAACCTCGACCGGCACCACTGTCAAGCTTGTAAACTTTTTTTTCTTTTGGTTGGGGTTGGGATTGACCGCCAAAGCCTTTTTTGTTTAACGTTCGTTACTTCTCCCCCCTTTTTTTTATTTTGTTGACGGATCGATCTTCGTTTTCCGCGGTTTGCTAATAGCGGTGTTGTAAGGAAGAAGCACAAGCAAACACAATGGATATCATTCCCGCTCGTACACTTGAACTGGTGGAACCAGGAGAGGTTACCGCTCTCTGCTTTCATCCGGACCGACCTTCCATCTACCTCGCTTTGACGGATCGCATCTTGGGTGAGTTTTTTGTTTTTTGAACCTCTTTATTTGTTTCGGCTGAGTCAAAGTTAACCTTAAATATTTGTTGTGGTCAGCCTATGACTTGCTTACAAATACGGTTACGGGTAGGGCGAAAGTGGACAGAGGGGCGCGCATCACCCACCTCGTTACTTCCAATGACTACCTCGTTGCAGCCACCGACGTAAAATTTCCTCTTCTTTATTCTATCCCTCATTTCATGTCCCTCTCTCTCTCTCTCTCTCTCTCCCTCTCTCTCTCTCTCCCTCCCTCCCTCGCTCTTCTCTCCTTCTTCTCCTCGATCACTTTTGCTCTTTACGGAAACCAATGACTGGACTCTAGGATGGACATATTTACACCTTTGAGGGAGAGTACGCCAACCCCACTCACGTAGGAGCCATGGGCTTGAGTTGCGTGTTTTCGCCTCCCAAGAGCCCTGAAAAAAGAGCAATTCAAGGCCTTTGCATCAGTCCTATCATGCCTTGGTTATTTTACAGCAAAGCAATGACTAGAGAGATCAACGGTTCGTCTCAGCGTCTTTATTTCTTTTTTGAAAAATCTTGTTGAATTTGTTCCTCCTTGCAGTAATCGACTTGCAAGCCAAAACCAAGTCTTCCTGGAAAATGGAAACAAAGAAACCTGTTGCTGCTTTTGCTTGTCACCCGATTCAGCCACTCTTGGTGCGTCTCGTTATGGTTTCCGCATTTTATGGATGCGAAACTAACGCTACGTTCTCTTTTCTCAATTTTTTCCTAATGTCTCAGGTCGTGGCAAACACAGATAATCTCATCCGGGTGTGGGACTACAAGAATAAACGCTTAGCCTCTCAATCTGATGGTACCGTTTTTGCAATAAGAAAATCAAAGAGAGATGTTTTTTCTCTTTGCGTTTAACCCGTTTTTTCTACGCTTGCAGACTTTGCAGGATTGGCAATGAAAGGAGGACTTATTGGCTCTTCAGTGTGCAAGATTTTATTTTATCCAAAGAAAGAAATCCTTATAGCGATTGGCCGCGACGGTCTTATTGTAGTTTGGGAGATTGCCAAAAACAGCACTCTCACTTGTTACGGAGGGTATGTCATTGCTTTTCAAGTCTTTCATCCCTTATCTCATCATTTTATTGCCTTTCTCATATCCGCTCCATCTCTTCTCTATCCAGGCGAAAGATATCAACGAAACAAGGCATGATAGAAGGCGCTTTCTTTCATCACACTCTTCCCTTTTTCTCCACAATTAGCACACAAGGAGAACTTCGGTCATGGAAATTGGACATTGCAGCCAAGAAGATTCCTGTTCAACCAGCAGGCTACACTCAACCCTTCAACGCCTTGTCCACTGAGATGGAACGGCGGTTGCAACGCTTGGGTGCTTTTTCCAAAAACTTTCACCCTCCTTCCTTACGGGCTACCGACGTCATTCTTCATGATGAATTGAACTACATGGCATTTTCTTATGATGTAAGTTCTTTTGTTCTCTCTCCTCTCCTCTCCTCTCCTCTCCTCCTCTCCTCTCCTCTCCTCTCCTCTCCCTCTCCTCTCCTCTCCTCTCCTCTCCTCTCCCTCTCCTCTCCTCTCCTCTCTCCTCTCCCTCTCCTCTCCTCCTCTCCTCCTCCTCTCCTCTCCTCTCCTCTCCTCTCCCTCTCCTCTCCTCTCCCTCTCCTCTCCTCTCCTCTCTCCTCTCTCCTCTCCTCTCCTCTCCTCCCTCTCCTCCTCTCCTCTCCTCTCCTCTCCTCTCCTCTCCTCTCTCTCCTCTCCTCTCCTCTCCTCTCCTCTCCTCTCCTCTCCTCTCCTCTCCTCTCTCTCCTCTCCTCTCCTCTCCTCTCCTCTCCTCTCCTCTCCTCTCCTCTCCTCTCCTCTCCTCTCCTCTCCTCTCCTCTCCTCTCCTCTCCTCTCCTCTCCTCTCCTCTCCTCTCCTCTCCTCTCCTCTCCTCTCCTCTCCTCTCCTCTCCTCATTTCTCGAGTCAACAAGTTCAGAGTCTCACATATTTTTGAAAAAAACATACGCAGCTTACAAAACAAGGAACTACTGGAGATCATCTACTTACATCATTTCTCCAACGTAATCACTACGTGGTACATTCTTTGCTCAGTCACACTGAGCCATTGCTAGTATTACCAAAAGTAGATACGCTGGACGTGCCCCCTCTTTTCTTCCAGGAAGAGAAGTTCGCTTTTGACTACCCTCAGTCTAAATTCCATTTTGTTGACTCCACCAAAATAATTGTAAGTTAGGCTTGAGAACTTACATCTTTCTTTTGTTTATTTATTTATGTCTCATTCTTCTCTTATTGTTCATATTATTTTCTCTTTTCTTGCAGTCTCATTCTATCATCGAACGCAACAACCTGCTAGAAGCCGACTTGCCCGAACATGAATTTGATAAGACATGCGCCCTTCATACCACTCGCTTTCACTACAGCCCTAAACAAAAGCAGTACTTGGTTTTCTACCAAAGCTACTCCATGGTAGACCCTGGATCCTCCAAGAGCTTGGATCATTTGCTGCTTCCAGACTCTCCTACCTCATCGGGTATTTAATTTTTTTAACCCTTTCTTCTCTTCTAAACTTCTGCTCCTTTCTTGTTTCATATTCTCAAACAAACTAAAATACAATCCTATCTTAGACTCGGACGTGTCCAAAACGAGCACCAGCACTTTGGAGCCGCGCTCTAACTATTTTTACGCGTTAGTCTATGGTGGCCCTGATAGAGAAGCAGAGAACATGAGCAATCTGCGCCGAGGACGGGATGGATGTTTTATCGGAGCCACAAATCTGGAATATGTGACTTTGGCGGAGAACGGAGAGGCCATTACCATTCGAAATATTCCCTCCTCTGAAGTGAAAAATCAGTATGAAATACGGCTTAAAGCTCCCATGAGCAGAATCTTTCACACTCCTTTAAGTGCGTTCTCTCTCTCTCTCTCTCATGCCTAGCATTTCCATTTTGCTTTCTGTTGTTAACAAGCAATATCAAGGTAACGAACGAGCAATCTTTTTCTTTGACGAGAATAACTACCAGCTCATATTGTCAATGAACGCTGTCACGGGCTCCAATGCTGTTTCCGAGTTTGCGCCCTGCATTCAGAGCCAAGAACAGCTGGAGGCTTATCATCGTCATCATCACCACCATAAAAAAGAAAGCAATAACAACAATGATGATGATGTCGAGGATGATGATGAAGCAGAAAATGCTGCTTCCAAGAAAGTAGCTAACACAAAACCGATATTCAATCCACACAAGCACTTGCTGCAACTCTCACGAGACCAGCGAGAACGTGTTCTGGATGTAAAGTGGAAGACATATGCTCACTCTGCCAAGTACCATTTGGCCGCCATTCTCACCACAACCTCCATTCGCATCATCTCCGTCACATTGCAAGGGGAGATAGAGCTGTTGTGCTCTGTTCATGCTCCGCAAGATTATATTCAACTTGACCGGAGTAACGACCGACAGCAACAGAACAACAATCTCTACTTTCATAGCATTTATTGGGTCGGCAACGCTGTACTGTGCACTACTCCTTCTCATCTTCAGTACGTGACTGCAAATGGAGCGTTACGACCTTTGAGTTCTTTGGAAAATACTGGAGCTGGTAACTTTGTTGTCTCTTCCCTTCTGTACCTTTTCTTTCTTACACTAAACAACGACAAAACAATACCGAAATATAGTCATAGCTACGGTAATGAACGATCGGCTCTTATATGCAACAGCCTACAAGGATCGCACCCAAATCCGAGTGCTGCCAGTCGGCCTCCTCGAACCCCTTTTGTTGGGAGAGGTCTGTCTGCCAAACCATCTTTTGCCCTCCCAGAGCCATCTGCGGTCTACGTTGGCTCGTTTGGTAGAACGTTTCGACGGACGCCGCATAACCCCCTATTTGGTAGATCAGTTGGACAAACGAGGATTCCCTGATCTGGCTCTTGCTCTTGTGGAGAAGTCGCCCCGTTTTCAGATCCTTCATAAGCATCATCTAGCGCTGCGTGCTCTGTCGTTCAGAAAGGCCCTTCAGTTTTTGGTCGATGCTCACAAGACGTGTTCTGGTGGGTTGCGCCCTCCTTGTTGTTTGTTTTGCTTTTCCTGTACTTTTCTAATTTCCTTTTCGTCCAGACTATCCCAAATTGAGCTACCAGTCACCATTACACTCCAAGTTCTTGAACCTTGGCAAAATAGCGGTGAGATACGGTCAATTTAAGGTAGCAGAGCAATGCTACGCCACCGCGAAGGACTTTTACTCTCTGCTCTACATCTACGCTATCAACGGCAATCGCGACAAGATAAAGGCTTTGCAAGAGCAAGTCAAGAAGGAGGGCAGTCTCGTTTCTTCCTCTGCTTCCTCTCCTGTGGCAGGATCCAAAGGAGGGTTAAGGAAGAACAAAGGCAAAGAGAAGGCTTTGTTAACAAAGCCATCCAAGCAAGTCACCCTTGATGATAGAAACTGGCAAAAGCTCGACGAGGTCAACACAACATTGTTTACTTTGGAGGATGCTTGTCAAGTATACTTGGATAATCTCAAGGTAAATATTTATCATTTTCTTTGTTCTCTCGCTTCTTTCTTCGTTTATTTGCTTACTTTTTCGATAATGCAGGAGAACGAACGAGTTGAACCATTGGATTGGGCATATGAAACACCTGGCACGAATTCTCACTGGAATATCATGCGCGGTACCACTTCTATTGTTAGGGTACGCAAGTCAAAGAAGAACAACTACTGCTTTTGATTATTGTACGTAAACAATTACTCATTGCCTATTCGCTCATCAGGTTCGTAAGGAGGATGGAAGCAAAGGATCGGTTGTTCCTATGCAATTACAAAACGTAAACCAATGGCTCAACTCCAAAGTTGACTGGAACATCCTGTTCATATCTACCACTTACCGTAACTCTGGGCCGGATACTCAAGAAGCTGGGTACGTTCCCTATCGCTCTTTTCTGTTTCATTTCTTCGTTTTCTGAATCTTCACTCTCACACGCACACATAATAGGGACGGACATGCTGAAGACGGTGTTGTCGGTGAAGGAACTGCCAATTTGGCACCCCCCTCGCGGCTGGACTATATCCGAACAAAATACAAGACCGTCACTGACTCCTCCTCACCAACTTTACGGCGGTCTCTCTCCGATGAAAACTTACCCAAGTTCAACCCAACATCGACCGAGGAGGTGAGTGACTCTGACAGCGAACCGGACAGCGAGAGTGAGAGCTTCTCGGAGGCCACGTCGATGGGCGGTCGCAGTGTGGGTGTGGTTGGCACCAACTTCAACGTACTGAGCGAGGACAGCAACGCAGAGGACGAGGATGATGATAGCACTAGCAGCAGCACATCTACTCATGGCAAGAAGTTGAGAACGGCCAGCTCTCCTCCCCCTATCAACAATGATGCTTCTGGTTCAACTTCTCCTCGTCCTGGAACCACTACTCCTGCTTCACCGGAGGAAGAACGAGATGTTTCAGAGAAAGGAGATGCAAGAGAAAAAGAGAGAGAAAGTAACAGGGACCATAGCGAAGGAGCAAGTTCAGCAAGATCTAGCACTCGAGATAGGTCTAAAAGGAAACGCCAGAAGGGCCGAACTCGAAGTGCAGCATCCAGCATCCTTTCCGTACGTTTTTTTTTTCTTTTCTCCTCGTCGTTCTCTTCTCTAATTCCAGTATTCCTGTTTTTCAAAACAGCTGCGCGAAGATACTTTTGAGGGCTCATTTACGGACAGGACACAAGATGATGTTGATGAGGACGAGGTGGATGAGGAGGTAAACCAAGACGCCGCCAAGCACGTGTCCTCTGCTGACCACAGCAAGTTTAGATTCGAGTTGCCAACGCCCCATCTTGGCATCCCTGCTACCGCCGCCATCCCTCCTTTGGGTGTTCCTCGGGTTCGCAAAACGTAAGAAAACTCTTCTTGGCTATCCTCTTCTCTTATTGCTCCTTTCTTCGCTTCTCTTTTACAAACATGTTGCTCACTTGTTTTCGAACAGTACATCATCCGAATATATTACCAGCTGCATGCAAAACTTTGAGAAAGGTTTTCTTTCCGCTGCTTTGGAAGATGCTGAAGCTTCTATACGTCATTTGAGTATGTCTATTTTATTTATTCTCTCTTTAAAACTAGCATTTTTTTGACCTCTGGTTGCATTTTTTTAAAAAACAATAGGAACAGAGAAAGATTCAGCTGCAAAACGCAGAGAGATGAAGTTCAGTGTGGCCTACATGCTAGCCCTTACGCTACTTATCGACATCAAACGTTTGGATAAGCTACAGCAAGGCACTCTTGAAAATGGAGACGGCTCCTCCTCCACCAACAACCACCCTCCCGCCAAAATGATCGCCACCAAGAACACCAGCAGCAGGTACACCTTACTTGTTCCCTCCCCGTTCACCATTCTCTCTTCGCTCTTGCCCCTCTTTCCTCTCCTCTCTCCTCTCTTCTATTCTCATTCATCATTTGCTTATTAAAAACCTAACCACAAACCAATCCAACACCAAAAACACAAAAGAACCAGTTTTTCATCTTTCTCAGAAGAAGGTTCCTCCATGACCACCTCGTCTTCCACCGCCACCGCCAACAAATCGCTGGGTTTCCTCAGCAAATGTCTGGCGGAGATCCCACTAGCCCCGCCCCACCGCGAGATCTGCCAGCGCATCGCCATCGAGTACAACACCAAGGAGGGCAACCACACTTACGTGCGGGAGCTCATCGCCGCCGACATGCTCAATGAGGACCTGTTAGTGCGCCCCCCACCGCCAACCAAGCGAACGGACGACCGAGCCCGCGCTGCTGCATATCCGCCGGATAGAGAGGAATTGAGGGAGAGGAGTAAGGAAGCAGCGAGCAAGGGTGGAGCAAATGCGACGTTGCCGAGTTATTGTTGCCCGCATTGTTCGTATACTTCCGTGCCACTGTCTAATAAGTGCGAGAGCTGTAACAACCGCATTCGCTTTTGTTTCAAGGTATGTTTTTTCTCTGTCTCCCTCCCCTTTTTCTCTCTTCCATGTAACTGACATTTATTTTTTCTTTTTGTTTGAATAGACGCAAGATTTGATTCGAAGCAAGACATTTTATCAGTGCCCCTACTGCGATGCGTTCTACAAGGAGGATGTCGGCAAGTGTCGTTTCTGCGGACTTCATAACGCAGAGAAGCAAGAAATCCCCTAAGAACAACTCATTGGGGGGGAGGAAAGAAGAAGGAAAAGAAGTAGCACGCCACCTAAATTCTGTAAAATCATCTAAAGTCACTTTATCTTTTTAAGGAAAGGATCTCCATTTTTTCAACCAATCATAAAATTTCTCAATGGAAAATCCAGTGAAAACAGCTCCGAAAAGGAAATGATGCCACGACGAAACACTCCATCGCCTGTCTTTTTGGAGAGGTTTTGACCCGTGCGCCGCCCGCACAGACACGCACCAGTGCTACTTGCTTGGTGGTTGTGCTTTTTATTGGGTTGGTTTTTGCTGGCTCTCGTTCTATTGTTGTTTATTTCTTTTGGAGCAGCAAAACTACCACACACAAACCCAAAAAAGATACAACAAAGCAAATGGCCTCTACTGTACGCCCTATGCCAGTGCTCTTTGTGGGGTACGACTATGTGGAGAAGCGTGGCTACAAGAAACGTGACTCTGCCCAATTCATCAGCACCTCTCCTCCTGTGGAACTGTTCACCACCGCCATTACCACAGCTGGACCACAACCACAACTCTCCTTCTCTAAAACCACTTCGTGCTCCAAGGGTAACAACACAGAAACTGCCGCACCAACAACAGAGACTACCACAACAGCTGTTGCTGCTGGAGAAAGAATAAGACGTTTGAGCTGGGCCACGTTGAACAGGATGCTGGAGGCGGTGGCCCTTGGCTTTGACAAAATGGAGAAAAACAAGGACCCCACGGACCTCCAGGCATGGTACATGCTGGGAGATGACGAGGATGACACCGACCAATTCGGCGAGTGAGAACGACCCCCAAAAAAAAATCCCCCAAAAAAAAACCACCGAAAGAACAGAACGTTGTCAACTACAAACCAAATGGCTCTCTACGTACGTTCCGTCTACGACACACACGAAACTTGTTTTTTCGTTCCCTCCTCTCTCTCCTCTCTGTGGCCCGATGGAACTTTCCTACGGAATTTTTTGCTTGTCAAACACCCAAAAAAAAGTCCGAAGTTATGTTATGTAAAGAATGCAATCTATGGTATTCTCCATTTTGCTCGTCTGTTTCCCAAATTCCAAGAAAGTAGGAGTTTTTCAACCAATCTCGCTACAGCAGATCGCGCCGAATTTGGATTTTTTTCCATAAAAGTCCGAGCTCGGACGGTTCGAATTGCAATGGCGTACTCTCCAAGGCAGCCACACCATAAAACCGGCCCCAACCTGCAATTTAACGTTTTTTTTTTTTTGACTTTTGCCATACGCAACATAGCGAGGTCACCCAAATAGCGAACAACCAAAAATAATAATTATTGTTTGGGGAGTTTTTTTTTTTGGGCCCTATAATTTTTTTTCCTTTCCTTCTCTCTCTCTTTTTTTTCCTTCGCCCATTCATCAACGTTCCTCGTCACTCTAAAAAGCACACGGCGGCTTTTTTATTTTCTCTCTTGTTCCCTTTCTTCTTTTTCTTTATTTTATTTTTTTTTTTTTTGAGGGGAGTTTCGTTCCTCCAGTCCCTTTTTTTTTTTCTTGTTGGCTTTCTATACTTCCCTCTGCACGCACGCTCTTTTAGTTTCAAGGAGGGAAGATTTGAAGGAAGCACATAAAAAAGCTCGTCAAAAAAAAGATTTCTCTCCTGTCTTGCTCCGACTAAGAGAGATTTGCTTTACTTTTCTTTCGATTATTTTTTCTTTCAATAACGTTCAACAAACAAAAAAAAGAGACCGACCGTTCTCTCTTCACACCACAAACACAACGATTACTCATCAACGTTAGAACGGAGAATCCCCCCTTTCTTTCTTTGATTCGATTTGTTTTTTTTTGTTGGTTGATTATTATTACTATTATTTCTCAGTATTTTCTTTTTCTTTCGTTCATATTTTACTGGCCTTTCTCTCTCTTCCTCCCCTCAACACACAATAACTGACTCCAACTTCGAAGCAAGGCCAACGAAAAATCTCCCACGACCTCACAACTACTCTTTTTTTTTATTCCCCCGTCCAACGGTCAATCAACATTTTTTTCAACAAGTAAGACCAAATGACTGAAACATTGGTGCGCGTACCCTCGGCCCTTACCATGCGGAAGGCCGACCACTTCTCCCCGTTGGTGCTGACGGTGGCCCCCTCCGCCGCAAAGACCGCCGCCTCGACGACCCCCCTGGCCCAGAAGGTGCTCTCCTCCGCTGTGACCCCGAGCACCCCCGCCGCCCACACAAAAGGCCGCTCCAAGTCCTTCCTGCTCTCCTCCCCTCCTCCCTCTCACCCTTCCTCTGCTTTCTACGAAGATGAACTCGCCTACAAACAACAACAGAACGCTGCCTCTGCCCTTGCCCCTTCTTCTCTCCTCCACACAAGCCCCTCTTCCTCCCCTGCAGCCAGAAAGATGTCGGTGACACAAGCCCAAAAGCTGATGAGCAGCCCCTCCGCCAACCGCCTGCTGCAGATCGACCAGTTCCCCTATGAGCAGCACTGCACAGCGGCCTTTGCCAAAACGTTTGACGGCCACACGGACTTTTTCAACTGGGTGGTGGGCATCGTTCTCTGCCTGAAGCCCGCCGACCGATGGGCCTTGGCCTACCTCATCGCCACTTTGCCTCTCTGCTTCATCGCGGAAAGTGTTTCCGAGATGGTGTGGACGGGAATCCTGTTGCGTCTTGTTTTGATCCCCACTGTCTGCTTCTTGCGCTACCACTTTGCTCAACCTACCAGCTTCAGGGAGAAGGAACTTATTCGGGAGAACGGCATCCTCGGTGGACGGAGATTGGTCTTTGACGTGCGGATCCTCTACTTTGCTCTGGACTTTTACGTGGCGGCCTTGTTCATCTATCTCTACGCCGAGTGCGCCTCCCTCATCCAAAACAACCACGGCAGCCTCCGCTACGACAATGAGGTCATCCGCATGGAGAAGGACATTTTTGCCGGCATGCAGCCCGCCCGTGATCTGCGGCTGCTCATCCCCGGCCGCGCCCTCGGGGAGTACCTCCACTTCTGCTACTTTGCCTACTACTTTATCATCGGCGCCTCCGTGGCGGTGCCCTACTTCTTCTGCCCCCGCGAGAGCTTTGACCGCACCGTCTCCGCCATGACCCTCTGCTTCTTCACCTGCTACGCCTTTTACCTGGTCTACCCCGTGGAGGGACCCTACTGGCGCTTCGACCGGCCAGACCCCGAGGAAGTCTCCTACTTCTTTGTGCACGTGGTGCGCTGGGTGCTGGTTGGCAGCAGCAAGGGCACGGCCATGCCTTCCGGCCACTGCGCCATCAGCGTGGTCTGCTGGATCGCCTCCTGGGCCTACCACCTGCGCTTGGCCCTGATCCTGGCCTTCCTCGTGCCCGGCCTTGTGACCGCCACCGTTTGGTGTGGCTTCCACTATGGGCTGGATGCCATGGCGGGTGTATCTTGGGGCATTTGTACGGCGGCTGCCGGCATCCTTTTGGCCAAGTTTATGCCGTATCACAAGCCGGCGCATGATACGAGCTACTCTGCCTTCCGTCAGAGCCGTCTCAACGATGAGTTGGCCAAGTGGATCTAATCTTTTCTTTCTCTTTTTCTTTTTCTTTCTATCTTTACGAAACGAACGACGAACCGAAAAAAACAAACAGCAACAAACAACAAAAAAAACTTACGAACGAGTGGAATGAGGACGATGGGTATTTGTTGTATGTTTATTTTTTTTGTTTCGATTCTTCTTCTTCTCTCTTTGTTCTGTTCTCTTTTCTGCCTTTATGTTCTTTTTTGGTTTGTTGTTTTCTTTCTTCGCGCATAGAAGAAACACAACGAACTAAAAGGAACGCAAACGTACTTTTATATGCATTATTAGATAAGATCTTTTAAAACCTACTTCGGTTCTTTTCCCCCTCTCCTCCCTCTCTCTCTCTCTCTCTCTCTCTCTCTCTCTCTCT
Source organism: Balamuthia mandrillaris (assembly GCA_031835245.1). Taxonomy (NCBI): domain Eukaryota; phylum Discosea; order Longamoebia; family Balamuthiidae; genus Balamuthia; species Balamuthia mandrillaris. The sequence goes on from JAVKOQ010000205.1 coordinate 12,027, forward strand.
ACTGCAAAAAAGAAAGTTTCGCTGTGTTTTTTCCTGCTGTTTCGACAAGAGAGCAGTGTTGACGCAATGTCATTTCTCTGCTCTCTTCGTCTTCTCCTCTTCTATCTTCCTCCTCTGCTTCTCCCTCTTCTTCTTGGTTCATATGTCTGACCTTTCTCTTCTCAAAAAACTATCAACAACGTTTTATAACAATAAACAACAACCGAACAATAACATTCAACTTGAACTGCTTCCTTTACTTTTGCAGCTACTCACACTGCTGCCGCTACTGCTGCTTCCTCCCGCGCTTTCGCTTTCTTCCTCCTCTCCTCCTGCTTCTCGTCTCTGTTTCTCCTTTTCCCGTCGGCTCCTCTCTCTTTCTCCCTCTTCTCTCTTCAGCTCGGCCGCCTCCCTCAACGCTTCCTGTCGTTGCAACCACCGCTTCTCCCACGTTCTCGCCCTCAACACCGCTCTTTGTTTGCTCAGCCCGCTGGCCTTTCGCCATGCTTCCCATTCTTCCATCTCACTTGTTCCTCCGCTTTCTTTGTTGTTGTTTGATGATGAAGAAGAAGAAGAAGAAGAAGAGGGAGAGGGAGAAGAGTTTTCTTCGGTAGGAGAAACGATCAAAGCATAGCTTTCCAGTTGAGCAGCGCCTTGCTTCATTTTGTTGAAGAGACGGAGGGTGGAGGTGCCAAAGGGAGGGGTGGCGTCTCCTTCGGCTTGCCCCGTCACAGTTTTGCCTCTGCGACGGTCGACAGCATCGCTGCCTTTCCGTCGGCGAAAGGAAAACTCGCGACTGAGAAACTCCATCTTTGTGGTGTGCCGTTTTGTTGTCGGTGAGCGATTCGTTTTCGTTTATTTTTTTTTGTTAGACAACCTAAATCCTAAAAGTTAAACAGCAGTTGAAGGGATGAGTCTTGCTCGGGTTATTTGAACAACAGAAGAAGAAGCAAAGGAGAGTTGTTTTTGGTTGTTGCTGTCACTTCTTTCTTTTCTCTCTCTGCCGTTACCTGTTGTTGTTTGTTTGCGGAGGATAAAACACCGTTGGTAATGCGTTTATAGCGACGGCGTATAATTGGCCCCGAATGTGTTAATTAAATGAATAAACATTTTTTTCTACTTATGGGACTTTTTATCGTTTGGTTGGTTTGAAACGAACTGGGTTCGAATTCTCTCATGAGCAAAGACGCTCCATGACCTTTTGCATGACCTCCCCGCATCTGTCCTCCACTTTCACGGCTGCCCATGGGTCCAACTTGGTCTCTCCCACGTTCACTATGGCCAGCTTGGCCCCTGCCTTCATGGCTGCCGTTGGAATGGTGTTGGCGGGAGCCACCAACAAGCCGGTGCCCATCACCAGAACCAGGTCAGCATCCTGCGCTGCCTCTCTCGCTCCTTGCAACACGTCGTCGTCCAGCTTGGCTCCAAAGGCCACCACACCAGGAAGGATTACTCCCCCACAGGCATCACAATGAGGGTCCTCGCCAGCTCTCACTGTGTCCTCCACAGCCTTCAAAGGCAAAACAGTTCTGCAGGTTTGGCATTTTGCTGTTTGGTTGTTCCCATGTAACTCGAACAACAACTCCTTGGAGGGAAGAAGAGGATGGTCGGGAGGGTTGTGAAGGCCATCGATGTTCTGAGTGATGACCGCCCGAAGCTTGCCCTGCTCGGCCAATCGAGCGAAGATGAGGTGGGCAGGGTTGGGCTTGGCAGTGGCTACCCGGTCGTTGAGCTCGAGATGAAGCTGCCAGTAAGCCTTGCGGGCTTCCTCCGATTGCAGCAACTTTGATAGTTGAAAAAGATCTGGATCGTAACGCGACCAAATGGGAGTCATCGCATCTTCTTGTTCTTCTTGTTCAGCTTCGAGTTCTTTTTGTTGTTCGGTTTGGGTGGAGGAGGAGGAAGAAGAAGGAGCAGGAAGAACGTTGCGAAAGGCGGGAATGCCAGATTCAGTGCTAATACCAGCGCCGGTGAAGCCAACAACCTTTTTGGAGGAAGCGATGAGAGAGACGAGAGCGTCGATGGTGTCGGCTTGCTCATCGGGTGGGTCAGGCAACACGCCCAGCTCTTCGTCCTCCTCCCAAGAGCGAGCGAACCGATGCACCTGAGCAAACTCCCCATCCTCTTCTTTCCCTTCTCCAGACCGGGTGCCAACGAAAGAGATACCCAGGGGGTCTCGTATCTTGAGAGTGAAGCTCTCCTCTCCCGTCAACATGCGTTGAATGCGCTCCGAGAGCTTGCTGGCCTCCTCAAAGCGTTGCATCATCCGAAGCGAGCCCTCCACCTTGTGCCGCACCTCGGCCAACATGTCGTGGAGGGAGCAGAGGCGAGCGGTGCCAGGGGGTTGCTCCATGTCCAACTCCTCCAGAAAGAGGGTGGCCCCGTCGGACTTGAAGAGGAGGCGCTGCAGGTCGGCGGAGGAGGAGACGCGAGCCTGGAGCTCCACGCCATCCGCAGGGAGAGCGCCGCAGGCGATCAGTTCCTCCGTGTCAAAGTATTCGGGAGGGACCAGAAAGTCCGAAGAGGAGTCGAAGCCTTGCATTCTTTTTATGTGTATGTGTGTGTGTTGATTTTGCGGTCGTTACAACAACATAGCGCCAACGAAAGAGGCGACTAGCAAACACACCGAGGACACCCGCCGGTGTTCTCCTTTCTTTTTGGTGAAAAGGCGAGAAGCAAGAGGTTACGAGAAAATAACACGAATGCCACCATTTTTGTTTTAAAATGCCGAACCCAAAAATAGCGAGTCCTCCCCATCCACTCATGCCTTGCTAGAGAACCCAGCACAGAGAGCCACAATCATAATTTTTTTTCTTAAAAAAAAAAGACTTTCTGCGCAGCACCACCCACGCCAGAGAGAGCATTCCCCAGGCTTCCTCCTCGCCCAGCTGGCCCTCGTGCCGTCGGCCTTTTTTCTCTCTCTGCGCGCTTTACAGGGAGTCGGTGGGATGGACGCCGGTTCGACTCTACCCCCACCGGCGCTATTTTTGTTGCGAGGATTTTGTCTTTTTCGGCCGACTTCCAATAAATAAATTCAACAAAAAAGAAAAAAAAAATAAATTGGCGAAAAGAAAAAGAATAAAGAAGGCTTGTGCGTGCTTGCTTGGTGTGTGTGCCTTGCTGTGGCTTTGAGGTGGTTCCATCTGTTGGTATTATTATTGCCCTTCCCTATGCTTCTTCTTTCTTTCTTTCTTTCTTTCTTTCTTTCTTTCTTTCTTTCTTTCTTCAATGGACCTGTTTTTTTTTTAAAACAAAAGGTGTAACACACACCACACAAAAAAAAAGTAGTAGATGCAAAATCAAAAAACAGCAACACAATGGAGTGCACCTCAATCCTTCCGCCAGAAGTTTGGCAGATCGTGCTATCGAACCTTCCCAAAGCGCACCTGTTGGCCTACGTTCGTCTCGTCTGCACCTTGTTCAACGATCTCGTTCTCGAACTGAGTAAGTTGAACTTTTATTTTTGTAATTTGATGTCTGATGTTGATTTGTTGTTACACTTTTTTGAAAAATATTTCATCACTTCCAAGATGTTGTGCTGATGACCTTTTTTTTAAAAATAACGCAGCGAAAGTACAAGTGTTGTCTTTGGGAGAGAGTGCGTTGGGCTTCAAAGGGAAGGACATGTTGGTGCCTCAAAGGGTGGCCGCTTTCAACTCCACCCCCTACATTCGCCAGGTGGCCTCTGGCTGGTTCCATTCCTTCATCCTCACGCAGGAGGGCAGGCTCTGGACCTTTGGCAAGGTGAGATACTGCATGGGCTTTGCGGACTCCATTGGCACGACGCTGCGAGCGCCGGCCTTGGTGAAGTCGCTGGATGGCATTCGCATACGGCAGGTGGCTGCTGGTCAATACCACACGTTAGCTTTGGCTGGTATATATACTCTTTTGTTCTGGCTTTTCGTTCCTTGTTTCTTTTCCTCGTTTCGCTTTGTTCTCCTTTTGCTTTGTTCTCAATCTATAATGCTCACTCTTTGATTCCATTGATGAGCAGAGAATGGAGAGGTGTATTCTTTTGGCAACATGAAGAACGGTTTGGGCCATCCAGACTCTGACAGAAAAGCCTATACGTTACCAACTCGTATTGAGGCTCTCGCTGGCGTAAGGGCCGTTCAAGTCGCTGCTGGAGTACGGCACAGTCTCGTACTAAGTGGTACTATACGATCGTTCTTCTTTTTTTTCTCTTCATGTTTGTCTTTATCTTTTCCTTTCTGCTTGGTTCTTTGTTCTCTGCCGATTCTTCTTTTTTCTGTGTTCTTTCGTTCTCTCTTTCTCTCTCTGTTTATCCTCTCGTTCTCTCTCTCGCTTCTCAGTTTTACTCGGTGCACTTACGTTCAACAACCAATAGATACAGGACAAGTATATGGATTTGGAAGAGGAGAGCAGGGATGCCCTGGCCATGGGCATACCAACTATGTCACTCTTCCCCAAATTGTGTTTGCGTTAAAAGATATCAAGGTGGTTAGAATTGCTTGTGGAGGATTTCACAACGTGGTTCTAACAGGTACGCTAACTCTCTCTCTCTCTCTCTCTCTCTCTCTCTCTCCGCTTTCTTTGAGCTCACGTTTTATATCGCAAAACAGACAATGGAGAAGTTTGGACGTGGGGATGGTGCGTGCTTATTTTATGGCATTAGTTGTCATATTAATACTCACTTTTTTCCTTCTCTTATTGTGTTAAGGGGTCATCATGGGGCTTTGGGCCACGGCGATTCCACACAACAAAATTCGCCTATGAAGGTGGAGGCTTTGGCTGATGAAAAAGTGTACAGAATATTCACAGGCAGACACCAAACCTTTGTTATTAATGGTTCGTTTTTTGTCTCGATCATTTCTCTCATCCTGCTTCTGCGCTTTTTTCTTCTCTGATTCTTTGATTCTGCGCTTTCTCGTTCTCTCGTTCTGCGCTTCCTCATTCTTGCGTTTACACTTTCAGAGGCGGGTCATGCATTGGCATTTGGGTGTGGAGTGGAGGCGCGTTTGGGGTTGGGTGATTCAGCGAGCAGATATTTGCCCTGCCCTGTCACCGCTCTCTATCACGAATTTGTCGTGAAAGTAACGTCCGCAGAATATCATACTTTATTTCTAACAAGTAAGGCTTCTTTTTTTCTTTTCTTGTTGCCTTGTTGTTTCGTTCTTTCTTTCTTGTCATTTCGTTCTTTCTGTTTCTTTTGTTTGTTTGTTTTGTTTTTTTGAGCGTTAACTTAAACGAACATCATCCAAGGAGGCGGAAAAGTTTATTCTTGCGGCAATGAAGAAGCAGAGAAACAAGTGGGGCGACTGGGCCAGGCCAACCTGCCTGTGCTTCGTCCACAGGTGATACCGTACCTGGAGAATCACAAAATAGTGGACATCTCAGCTGGTCGTAACTTTAGCCTTTTTCTTGCCGGTTTGCTTCTCTCTCTCTCTCTCTCTCTTGTTATTTGTTTGTGCTAATCAGCCCTGTTTTTTTTCCTCCTGTTCGCTAAAACCAGGATCTTGTTTACCAGACTTTGATAACCCCTTTTCTACGAGCTGATAACAACATTCATTCTCTTTTGTTTTTCTTTTTTGCTTTTTCTTCGCGTAATCCTGCGGCCGAACGGATACCACCATCTCCCTGTTAGACCTCAGCAATTGTGCAACGCTGGCCCAGCTTCCGAAGTGCCAAAAGAAGCTGGTGGTGCTTCTCTTTGTGGTGGTGGTGCACCTTGCAGTAGGGCTCCTCCTCGTTGTGGTCTCCTCCTCTCCTGCTCCTCTTCGCAGTGGTTGTGTTCTTCTTTGTGGTGCTCCTCTTCGCGGTGGTGCTCCTACGTGTGGTTGCTCCCCATTGTGTGAAGCACCACCACCGTGAGCATACAAAAAGGCAAATAAGATTCTGGTGTTGAAAAACCGAAGAAACAGATGGACTATGAAGAAAGGAGAGAACCCACTGTGAGGACGGAAACCAACTGTGTTCAACACTAAGCTTGTGTCAACTCTTTAAAAAACATAACGGATTTTTTAATTATGGAAAAATGATACTAATATAGCCAGAGTGTTAACACACCAAGCGAGGGGAACAGGCAAATGTTGCTGGCCTAGTTGTCGAAGCCTATGGAAAGAGGAACAAAAATATTGAAAGGATCGTAGGTCCACACGTCGTTGTTGTACTCTTGTTCGCTATTGCTGCATTTAATGCCTCCGTAACCTCCCGTCATATAGACCTTGAAGCCTACTTGTGTGAATTTGGCCCTCTTGACAACTGGTCCTTCGGCATAGAAGGGCAAGTATCCGTCGCGCCATTCGTCGTCTCTCAGGTCGTACAGCATTGTGGTCGGGACCAACAAATCCAAATGGGAGCAGCTCCCGTAGTCGCCGCCATGGAAATGCCACTGGTTACCCACAATGATGCTGGCGTAGTGTAGTCTGCGTCTGGCCAGCGCTTGGACAGGGACACGTTCGTGCCAGCTGCTGTTGCCAAAGTCGTATTCCCACATATCTTGCTTGTACGCCAAGTAGCCGATGGAATCGTCCCAGGCTTCCCCGCCGAACAGCATCAAGCTGTTCCCCCATACCTTCAATTCTGGCAAGGACCTCACAGGTGGTTTAATTCCGTTTGTCGTCGCCATCACGCGCCAGCTGTTGTTGGACGGCGTGTACTCCCAGAGGTCGTTTGAGCCATATCCTCCGAACAGATACAGTTTGCCTTGTCTTTGGACAAGAGCGGGGCCTTGGGCTGGGACTGGATAAGTCTCGGAACCGCCCTCCTTTGTCAAGTTGGTCCACGTGTTGGTGAGTGTGTCGAAGGAATAGAAATCTCCAAATGGGTTGACAGGGTCGAAGCCTTGACCTCCATAAACATACAGGGTGGAGCCAACAGCAGACATTGCAAACCAGGCTCTGGCGGGAACAACAAATAATGGAACACAAAAAACTATAAGCAAACAGAAGACGAGAGGTGGGAGGTTGAAATGTAAAGGCTCACCTGCCCGGAGGCACTGGTCCAGTCGTTGTAGGGACACTCCATTGGTTTGTTATGGTATCAAAAACTCTGAAAGCGGAATCCAGTTCAGCAATATGTTCCAAAGACTAAATTAGGTTGTCAGAAAAAAAAAAAAAGCACAAACCGCAAGTCGTTGGGCATGCTCGTCCACGCTTCGGGCCAATCGAGCGTCCTATTCTCGGTGAGTCCTCCAAATACGTAAATTTTCCACATCACCGCCACGGCTTCATGAGCTCCAATATTAAGTACAGGGTTGGCATTTGTCTGGACAGAGAAACAAGAGTTTAGGAATAACTCCGAACCTGTCGTAGACCAAAGCAAGAATCTACCAAAGCATGAAAAAGGAAAACGTACAGTTAATTTTTCCCACGGTGACTGCCAGGCCAAGGAGGAAGAGATGCACATAGCAATACAGAAAAGGGCCAAAAAGGAGGCCATTGTAGAAATGTTTGCGGAAAGGGTGTTTTTGTAGTGTAGTGTAGAGTCGGACTTGTAGTATTTTTATAAAATAATTGTTGTTGTATTTATAGGCTAGCTGAAAGGCAGACCGCTTTTTTCTTAACTCCGGTCGAGGGTTACATTGGCAATTTTATTTTTCGGGTTCACATATCGCGAACAAACTGGGCAGGTTACCGCGTAACAGTTGGTAACTCCCAATAACAGACCCCACCCGCTACCAAACATTACCTCGTAACAGTTGGTAACTCCCAATAACAGACCCAGCAACCAAATATTACCGTTGTTGTAAAATAAGAACGGGAATGATGGCGGAGACAAAGTAAGTACGAGACCCGAACTTAATTTACTAAAAGTGAAGAGTACAACTCAGTACAAGTGATAGTAAAGTATCTTGTGTTTTGTTGTAAGTTTTCCCAACAGGAAAAAGAAGAAGAAGCAAGGAGAGGCAGTATTTTAGTTAGAAGAAAGATCCATAAAAGAGCAAAGCATAAAACAGAAGACAGAGAAAAGGAAACATCAAGAAAGGAGAAGGGAAGATGAGAGGTTTCTTCAGGTCGACGGCAGGAAGGAGAAGTCAGCAGAAAGAAAAGAAGAGCTACTATGTTGGAGTTTTCCAAAATGTGAAAAACGTTTTTCTTGTCTTCTAGCCACAGGTAATGGTCTCTCTTGTCCTCGCTCCTGTCTGTCGACAGCTAAGATCCTTTCCCGTTTTGATCTGATCAAGATTTTATTTTTTTAACTTTAATGCTATGATCTGTTACCGAACTTTCAAACAACCAATCAAAAATCAAAACAAAGGGTTAAACTTACCATGTCTCATAGGCAGAGATCTTTCACGTCGACAAAAATTCTTTGCTCTGCCACTTGGACGGATCCACTTTCTAACGACGTGAATCTAGATCAACAAAAAAGGAAAAAGTGCGAGTGGTTCACTAGCACCTCTCACGTCGTTAGAAACTAGAGCCAAATTTTTCCCCGAAAATATTTACAAAACAAAAAAACCAAAAAAGAAAAAAAAAAGGAAAAAAAATGGAGCGAAGTGGAGAAGCAGGGCAAGAAAAAAAGTGGGAGTGCGAGCACCAACGCTGCCATCACACCGGAAAAGATGGCCAACGAGTCCTCTATGCCTCTGCAAAAGCCATGTGGAAACATGAAAGAATGCAGCGCTATCATGGTTGCGATGCTGGTTGTCCCTCTTGCTTGCGTTGGGAGGGCAAAACAAAGGGCAAAGCACAACCAACAGAAGCATTCTTTCAGTGCCGACATACCAATGGATGTATCCGTCTGTTCAAGGTTGCTTGCACCCGCTCAACCCATGAGCTTCATGATGACCACGTTAATTGCTCTGAGGACTGCCAACGGTGCGAAGATTCGAGACACACAACAGCCTTCCTGCAAATGGAGCGAGAAAAAGAAGAAGAAAAGAGACAAGAAAACGTCATGTATCAACGCAAAAAAGAGCTGGAGGAAATGAAGGAACGATGGATAGCAACAGACTGGCAAAGTGTGTTGGAAGAAAACAAAAAAGAAAGGGAAGAAGTGTACCTCAAAGAGCAAGCAAAGGCCTTGTTGCGATGTCTCTGTCCCCAACAATCATTCATGATGGCCCTTGGAGAGCTTGTAAAAAGCGATCCAGCTACGATCCACTATCTGAAAGAGCATATTAGCGAATTTCAAGAGCTTCAACAGCCACGCCACCAACCTGCACTTTCAGTGTTACTTGCCTACAAAGAAACAGTTGGTATAACAGACAAGAACTGGAGATACACCATGTCTGTTTTCAACCTCGATGACTCCACCTCCATTCATCACCTCAACAAGCAAAAAGCAGCACTTATGGAATCCATGGAACCAAGAGTAACCCTCGGAGGGAATGGCTACGAATTGCCCCTTTTGCAATACATGAGCTGGGTGTTAGCACACAATCCTCCTCCAGAAAACAAACCAGGACAAAAGCACTTGGTGAAGTTTGCCTTTGATGGAGCCACCATGACCCAGGGCAAACGGAAAAAGCAAGAGATCGGCACCTTCAACTTCCTTTTTGATGGCCTCGAGTTAGCAAAAGCCAAGTCTGTAAACAACGCACACCAGTATCTCATTTTCCTCGGTGAGGAAGACAGAGAAGCACTACAGCTGGAACTACAGAATGCAGTGAAAGGGATAGAATACCTTGCTAACGGAGGAACTATTTGTGCCAACGGTACCGAGTATGCTCTCGAGCCTGTGCTTGTGTGCGACATGGCAGCGTTGGTACATTTGCTTGGACTCTACAGTTGCTATCATCCAAACTCGAAGTGGAAGTGTCCTTGGTGCTGCGTTGACAAGCATTCAATCGCGAACTTTGCCATCGAGTGCTGGCCCTTGCGAAACGAAGCAGAAATGTGGAGAGATGGTGAGCAAGCAGAGAAGTGTGAATCTAAGAGTGGAAAAGATCGTTTTGCCCAGAAACACTTTGGGGTGCAAAACAAACCTTTGATCAACATTCTTCTTGACCACATCATCCCCTGCATGCTACACTGCTTCATGGGAGTCATGCGCAAGCTGTTGGAACTGCTAATGGAGCAAGCACCTAACGATTCACCCCTTGCTGAAGGCTTCGAGAAATGCTTTGAGACGTTGAAGATGAAGTTACCGAAAGAAACCAAGAAGAAGAAGAAGGTCAAAACCTTGGAGCAACGGGTAAAGAAAGCAAGATTTGGCCGTTCAGACTATTTGCGTATTCTCGAGCAACGAGCTTTGTTTATGGCAGCACTAAGAAGGTCAGTGGGAGATGGGACAAGGACACAACAAACGGAAGAAATATGGGAACTGTTTGCGAAACTTTATACCCTTGCTGCCCAGCCACAAGTCATAATAACAGAGGAGGAATGGCTAAAGATGGCGCGTGAGTTTGGTTTCATGTTTAGCAAGCGATATGGAGAAGAGGAGGTAACGCCATACATACACGTTTTTGTTTACCACGTTGGATTTTATTTGCACAAGTACGGATCGGTGGAAAAGTTCGCCAACTATGCAGACGAGAGTCGCCACTCCAGAAACAAGAAAGCACCAACTAGTGGATATGGAGGGAGAAAAGGAGAGAGGAAGGTATGTTATCAACAACTAGCCTTTGCCTTCCGCCAAGAAAAGTACCTCTTCGACAAGACATTGCCTGAGCCTCAACGGAAAAGGCAACGAACACAGAAGCCCAATGTCAACTGGGCATCACGGAATATTTGTTTACATCCAGAGATGCAGCAGTATGTTGGCTCAGCTCAGCTTCAAGAAGAAGAAGAAGAAGAAGAAGAAAAAGAAGAAGAAAAAGAAAAAGAAGAAGAAGAAGAAGAAGAGAAAGAAGAAGAAGAAGAAGAAAAAGAAGAAGAAGTGGAGAAGGAGAAAGAAAAGGAAGAAGAGATGTAAAGAAAAGGAAAAATAAAGATCAGTACCAAAGACCAACACAAGAGAAAAGAGAGAAGAAAAGAGAGAGGAAAACAGGAGAAAGGAAAACAGGAGAAAGGAAGAGGAAGAGAGGAAGAGAGGAAGAGAAAAAGAGAGGAAGAAGAAGACAGGAGAGAAGAGAGAATAGAAGAGAAGCAGAAACGAGAAAGGAGAGAGAAGAGAAAGAAGAAGAAGAGAGGAAGAGAGGAAAAGAAGAAGATAGGAGAGAGAGGAGAGAAAAGGAAGAGAGAAGAGACAGAAGAGAGCAAGGAGAAAGAGGAGCGAAAAGAAAAGAGAGGAAGAGAGAGGAATAAGAGGAGAGAGGAGAAAGGATAGAAGAAAGGATTTTGTACCTGCTTCGGGCCATTGGAGAACATGTGATCGATTGTACACTGCATAAAATATGGTGAACTTTGTTTTGTTCTTCAGACGTTTGATATGTAAAGGGGGCTGCAGCTTCGCATAAGAACCACGCTCATAGGTGATGCAGCTATTCTCTCCAAAGATCTCCTCGATCTGTTGCAAGGAAGAAAGGGTGGTCTCAAACTCACCGAAAAACAGTTGATGGAGGGCACTGCTGAGCTCAACTGAGAATCGGAGAGGTAAATCCCGTGGTTTCCTTGTTACTCGCTTTTTGAGCGCTGGGCCGACGGTGTCTTGCACTATTTGCACTATTGTTTGCCGCTCCAATACTACATACGGACCACATATGAAAGGAACCGCAGAAGCCTTAAAAATAAGCTGAACACACTGTGCTTCCTCCTCAGTTGATGTGCTCTGTACGGCCGCCGCAGTGCTCATTTTGTCTTCCCTTCTTCTTCTTTTTTTTTTTCAAGGACGACACGACAGATCTCATCAGGATCCACTTTCTATATTCTCATGACGACCCGACCCCTTAATTCCAAGTGTTTACTTTTTTAGGGTGCCATATTTGTTTGTTTCCCTTGGAGAAACAAGAGAAAAAGAGGAGGAGGCCGGGGTAAGATAAGAAGCTAACCATCTCCAAGCCTTTTTTTTTCCCCTTCTAGTTTTTTTTTTTTTTTTGGCCTCCCCGAGAGTGATACACGGGCATGACAGGGGTGTTCAACAACTCGAACGCCTGCGTGGTGGGCAATACTTCGGTTCTCGTTGGCTTGACGCATGATCGAAGAGGGCAGCTGACCGTTCTCCGAACAACGTTGTTGCTTCGCTCTTCTTCTCCCTCTTGCTCAGCAGAAGAAGGCAGTGAAAGAAAAGACCATCAACGAGACGATACAGCCAATAGCAACAATCACAGCGGCGACGAAAACGAAGTGTTTATACTCCCGGTTCCTAATAACGTCCCGCGAGGAGGAAGGACCCGACCCCAAGAAGACTCAGGCCACTATTCGCTCGAACTTCATGATATCTCTGACTATCTCGACGTTCTGTCCGTTTGTCGCGAATGCTTCGACTTGGATCCAGCTTGCAACGGGGAGGAAGAAGCTGCGAGTCAAGCCGAGAGCTCTCTTCTAGATAATGACGACAACGAAGAAGATGAACCTGAGGATGAGGAAGATGATGCAACTCTTCATAGTGACGAAGAAGATGATGAAGAGGACGATGACACCGAACACGATCTAAGCGACGAAGAAGCCAAAGCTTTTACTGTTGGGTCACCGGCTGCAAAACAAAGACATGACTGGCATCGTCATCCATTGGGATTGCAAAACGGAGTAGGCGGTAGAAGGCACATTCCGACGTCTTACCTTACGTTCACGAAGCCAAAACCGCAAAACGGTGGAAGAGAATCTGAGGACGTTCATGAGATCTCCTACAACAGTACAGAGTATTGGGATGCATTAGGTATTTTTTGGCTTTTTCTGCTGCTTCTTTTGCGATTCTTGTTCTTCCTCTCTCTTTCATTTGGCCCTTGATTAATAACTCAATAAAAAAAAGCTGGAGAAGAGGTGCTCACGCCACAACCACAGCGACACCATCAGCCGCAGCAACCTAGCAAAATATACGCAGTTCAAAGCTTAAAAGAACTTCTTCACGTCTGCGCTTATAAAGGAGAACATACAGACAAACAGGATGACGAGCAAAAGGAAGAGGAGTTTGTTGATATTCCTCTTCAAGATAACGACAAAGATAAAGTGTCAGAAGAGGAATTCAACGCCGAGGTACAGCGTAACGAACAATTGGATGACTATGGAAGCGATACCGAGGTGGAGTTTGATAAAGAGGTAGAGCTAGAACTGGAGAGAAGAAGAAGGCTGAGAAGAGCAAAGCAAAAGCGGCAAGAAACAAACTCGAGCAACGGTAGCTCAAAAAACAGTCAGGTTGATGAGAGAAAGTATCAATCCTTTTCGTTATCAGCCGAGGCCAGAGACCAACTGGAACGTTACTCGACTGGCTATGGCTTTATCGTTTGTCTTCTCGGAACCAAAAGTGGAAGCCGAATCGGGGGAGGAACAACAGACGCAGATGTATTCTCACATCACTCTTTCTTTCGAAAAGTGAGCTTGCTGCTGGCTTACACCCATCCAGCTTTCAACGGAGAAACACTGCACATCCCTTTTGTTGCTTATCAGCAACCACATCAGCACCACCAACACCATTCAACACTGAAGAGTGCAACAACCAGTTTGACAGTTTACTCGGTTAATACAGATGTGGAAGATGGAGGGTTAAGCTTAGCACAGGTTAATAGAGACCACTATCAACAACTGAGGTTCAAACGGCAGAACAAGTTGAGAGAGTTAGAACGAGATTTGTGGGAGAAAGCGAGACAAAGAGAGGAGAAAACGATGCTAGCAACAAAACAGCAACAACGGAGAGCGAACGGAGATAACAAAACGGCACAAGAAGACATATTGGAGGAAGATAAGATGGTGTGGTTCCATTTTGGAAACTTATTAGAGTTCTTCAAAGAAGGTTCGCTTTCTTGTTCCAATTGTTTGCTTTTGTTCTTTTGTTTATGTTTTTTTCTTCCGAACTAACTGATAAATGACGGTATTCTAGGAGTTATAACGGAGGCAGAGTATCTCACTCGAAAGAGACAGTTGCTGGAGAGCCTTGCATCCAACAAACTCTTGACTATGGAATCTGGTTCACCTTTTCTTTCAGCTTTTTTCAATTTGTATTGCTCTGTTTTCTGACTCCCAACATGCTAAAGGGAGTGGCAACAATGATAACAACCAAGCTTCAGCGATAACAGTAGAGATTCCTCCTGAACTCGAGCATACGACTCGCGTGTGGAAACACCTTCGATTGGCAAAGTTGGAGGTTGATCGTTTGCCTGTTCGAATGATGCCTCTTTACGAGTTGCGACGACGACACCTGTCTTCACAACAGCTGCTTCTGTTTAATAACAAGGAGCACGAAGGGAAAGATAGCAGAAGACCGAAGAAGGAGGAAAGAGTTTCGTCAAAGTGGAAACTATCTGGTGCAAATAGAATGCTCTACAAAGCGCAGAAGTTGGAGAGACAGAAAGAACTCAGTAAAGCAAAGGAGCTCTACGAACGCATCTTACGAACACAACAAGATCATCCTTACGCTCACTTTGCATTTGCCAAGTTCTTGTCTCGCTATCGAAGATGCAAGCTTCCTGAAAGAGAAGAAAGTGGAAGAGGAAGGAATAGAGAAAGAGGTCGACGTTATAATAGAGAAGAGGTTCGACGAAGAAGGATGCTCGAAGCCCAGCAACAGCAACAACAAAAGGCAATTGCGTTATTCGAACGAGCCGTAAAACTGGATCCCTTTCAAGGAGAAGTGCTGGGCCACTACGCCTTCTTCCTTGAGACCGTTCTGCGTGACACCGACAAAGCGCACCGCTTCTACAAGCGCTGCCTCTTTGCCGACCCACACAACCTCGCCAACCTCTGCAACTATGCTGTCTTCCTGAAGAATGTCCTTGGAGAGAATGTCCAAGCGGAGCGCTTCTACCTCAAAGCTATTCAACTCAGTGGAGGAAAGCATGTTGACAGTCTAGGTAACTATGCTCTCTTTCTATGGAGAGTATACAAGAGCTTTGAGGATGCCGATCTCTATTTTATCAAAGCATTGAGGCAAGCGATGAATGAGAGGAACTACAGAACGTTTTCAAATAACTCGGCAAAGCAGCAGAAGGACGTTCGTTATTGGAGGGATCAATATAGAACGTTTTTGGAGGAGACTGGAACAAGAGCGATAGGAGATAGACAAGTCATTCTCCTCCTTGGAAAGGACGGACGGCGGCAACAAGAAAGGAGAAAGAGAGAGGATGAAGAAAAAAGTAGAGGAGACAGAGAACGAGGAAGGGAAAGAAGAAGACATGAACGAACGAAAGAAAGCGAGAGAATCAGACCACAAAGAAGAGCTGATCCAGCACCATCGAAGAGGACAGAAATGGAAGAAACCAACAACCAGGTGAATGAAGCTGAAGTGGGAAGGAAACACGAGAATGAAAATACAAGAGAGTCCGAAGAAGCGAAAATGCATAGACTGAGGGAAGAGCAAAGATTGGCGACACTTCAAAAGGAAGAAGAAAAGATCAGTGCCGAACGAACCATTGGACGAAAGGATAAGTTATTCATTTCTTCCGTTATTTGTTCGTTATGGCAAGATGAAGATGGTGAGAAGAAACTCAACGCGAAAGCAGAAGAAGATGGAGAGCTGGTAGAGGAAAACGCTGCGCCTTCTTCGCCAGTAGCACTTCCTCCACCGTTTACCTACTTCTGCCAACATCGAATGAACGAAGGAGTTGATGGTGAAGAAGAAAGTTTTGATGCGACCTCAAAGACTGCTCCTGAAGTTATCGCAAGGATGGAACGATTGTTGGAACGTCAGGGCGCGCGAAAGCATTTATGCTCCGTCCTCAACGACCAAAGAACAAACGTATCCCTCAAGCTCTTCACCGTTTCTCTCCTTCTTCTTTTGTCTCTCACTTATCCTTCTAATCATATCCAAAACAACAGACAATGGAGATAGCTGCAGAAGCTTTTCCAGTGCTATGTCGCTTCTTGTGGGTGGCACTGCACTATTGCGACACACAAATGGACTTCACCTCTGCCAAAGAATGCATGCACATGGCTTGCACCTTTTACACGGTCATTACCTCCAATAGCAACAGCAACAGCAGTGGCGATAGTGACGGAAATGAAAGCGGAGGAAAAGATTTAAGTCAGCAGAATACGAAACGAACAATGATGGAGAGCCTGCGAAGGTTTTACTCTTCAATGGATACGAGAAAGAACGGTGATGACGGTGAGAAAAAGCAAGAGGAAGGTGAGAGGAGCGACAACAACAAACTCTACGTTCAGGATACCCTCAAAGCAGCTGCTATTTGGAAAAATGAGGATTATTGGTCCACTGCATTCTATGGTATCGTTATCTCTGCTTCTCTTGTACTCTCTTCCTTTTCTCTTTCTCTTCTCCTTACTAACAACAACAAAAGAACAAATGTTTTACGAAAGAAACAAGTTGGGATTGATAGTGACCGGAAGTGGGTCTTGGTCTGGTTTCTCCGAGGAGGAACGCAGTGACCTCCTTAAAACAGAAGAGAACATCACATTTGGCTTGTTAGGCAGTTTCTGTACGTTGATTATTTCCCCTTTTCTTGATCTTGATGAAGACTGAGCCTTGATGAACAAAACAGCTCACAACATGCTGATGGCGGGTGTTCCGAAGACCAACGTAATGAGCTTCGTCAGCAAGCAATGCCTCGCAAACGGGTTGGATGAGTGCCAATCTGCCCCTTTGCTCGAACGAATCAGCAGTTGGCCTTCCCAATGAGAACAAAGTCGCCTCTTCTTTTTTCTGTCGTCTTTCTTTTGCATCAACAATCACTTCATTTCATTCCAACCCTTTCTTCCTTCTTCGTCCTTTTCTTCTTCTTCTTCTTCTCCGCGTGATAACACGAAGATAACATCGTCAAGTGACAGATAGGGCAGACCTCGTTTGCCATCCATGCCACAACACAGGTAAGGCACCCTGGCCCATTTCTCCAACTTGAGTCCCATCGGAGCAAACACGTCCTTCACCAACCCTTCCACCGTCGCCTCCCAATCGAAGCAGCACCGCAGGTTGCACAGGTTGGAGGGCAGCAACTGCTCAGAGGGTTGTTTTTGGGACCAGCTCGGCCCGTCCTCCACAAACGGGTGAAAAGGCAAGACGATAGCGAGGAGTAAACGCCCGGAGCCGGGCCGCAGAGCATCCTTCATCTGCCTCAACAGAGTTTTCGGTTTGTCGCACCGATCCAACACATTCAAACAACTGACCACATCAAAGAAAGGACCATCGTATCCTGTTTGAGTCGGCGAGTCGCAGGGAGTAGCATGTTCAGTTTCGGTTGTGGCGTTGTCGAGGCCGAGCGGAGGAGAAGTGCTGTGGTTGTTGAGCAGAGAGAATGCGGTGCGAATGACGGATGGAGACAAATCGCTGCATTCCACGCAAGCAAAGCCGCTGTCGCGCAGGCGGTTGGCCATGCCTTTGCTGACCTCTGTGCAGACGATGTTGTGAGGTCCTCCCAGTAGTGGCACGAACTTGCGTGTCACGTTGCCATCCCCGGCGCCCACCTCCAACAACCGCATCGCTCTGGAGTGGTGTTGCGAGGAAGAAGAAGAAGAGGCTGAGGTAGCAGGACTGAGTGAAGAGGATGGCCAAGAAGACGGAGCTCCTTCTTCGTCGTCCAAAAGAAGAGTGTCAAAGGCAATGGGAAGGTCCAACAGTTGGGCCAGTTGTTGGGTGGAGAGGACGTGCATTTGGCCACGGCCGAGCAGGGCGTTGGTGTCGGTCACGGAGCAGAAGAGGTTGAGCAGGCCGGTGACGAGGAAGGAGTCCCTCCAGTCCAGTGAGCTCATCCTGTCCTGGCAGGCCTCCACGAAGCGACGGCCGTCTTCGTCGCAGTGCAAAGGCACAAAGCGTTCTTGCAAGTCCGGAGGCAGCTTATCCAAGGAACACAGGTAGGCCTTTTTGGATGGATAACTTGCCGCATTGCTCTGCAAGTACAGCCTTTGGACGGCCACTTTGCTCCAACTCTTCATTCTTTTTGTTGTTACCTCTTCCTCTCTTTTTTTTTTTTCAAAACAAATTTTGATTTCTGGTTGGGTGATCATTTTGGATTTAGATCTTTTTGATCATGTTGTGCACCAATTGTTCTCCTTCGGTAGAATGGGTAAATCGAAGCTAAAAATAAATACGTTTCCGATTGGACGTTATTTTTAGACGAACCAATCATGAATTTTCGGTTTTTTGGTTATAAAAAGGAAAAAATCGCAAATTTTTTTTTCAAAGTTTAAAACAAACAAAAAGCGTAGCAGCGCCTAACAAAGCAAAGAAACAAAAACAAAAAAAAGGGTAGCAGAGAGAAGAATGACCGAATACAAGTTGGTAGTGGTAGGCGGTGGCGGCGTCGGCAAGTCCGCTCTCACCATCCAGCTCATCCAGAACCATTTCATCGATGAGTACGACCCCACCATCGAGGACTCGTACCGCAAGCAGGTCAACGTGGACGGGGAGGTCTGCCTGCTGGACATCCTGGACACGGCCGGGCAGGAGGAGTACTCGGCCATGAGGGACCAGTACATGCGCACGGGGCAGGGCTTCCTCTGCGTCTACGCCATCAACTCCCGAACCAGCTTTGAGGAGATCATTTCCTTCAGGGAGCAGATCCTGCGGGTGAAGGACGAGGACAACGTGCCCATGGTGCTGGTGGGCAACAAGAGCGACTTGGAGGAGCAACGCCAGGTGGCCACCAGCGAGGGCGCCGATCTGGCCAAGAGCTTCAGCTGCCCTTTCCTGGAGACGAGCGCCAAGACGAGGGTCAACGTGGAGGACTGCTTCTTCCAACTGGTGCGAGAGATCCGGCGGTCGTTCAAAGGGGAGGAGCAGATGATCAAGAAGAAGAAAAAGAAGGGCTGCTCCCTCTTTTAACACTTCCCCTCAACAACACAAAACCAATCGAAACGCACTTCTTTTGATTTTTTTAAATCCCCTTTGTATTTATATTTATGAACAATATCAGCCGATTACAAACAAACCAAACTTTTTCTCTCTCCTTCGCTTTTGAATCTGATGAAAACTTTTCCATTTCTTTTGTTGTTGTTGTAACGTTTTAAAAAAATAAGCGACTAAGAAGTAAGGAGTGTAATCCATTTACCTTCCCAAACGCCCCGCAGTCAGCTCCCTCCTTCCTCATTACCACCAGACATGTCTTCTTCATCTGCTTCGGGCGTTGCTGCTGTGACCTTGCCTCCGACGGTGTTGGTTTACTGGGAAGACACCTATCGCTTCGCGTTGGAGGGCGCTGCCAAGGTTCTTCGAGTGGCCACAGCAGAGGACGATGGTACGGACGGGAAGAGCGTAACCGTGATTTTGGATCAAACCATCTTTCACCCGCAAGGAGGTCCGCTTTTTGTTCTTTGTGTGTGTTCATCTACTTGTGGTGGTAACACAGAGGTGGATTTAACAAACAGGGGGACAACCGTTTGACACTGGAGTGATACGGTCAAAGACGGCCTCCTTCCAAGTGAAAGAAACCCGATTCGATCGACAAGCGGGTACCTCTGCCTCTCTCGTTTGTTTTTTTTTGCTCTGGTTCCTCATCTTCTTTCTTTGGAAGGGGTTGTTTTGCATAAAGGCTGTTTCGCGGAGGAAGGAACGACCTTTCGGGAAGGAGAAACGGTCGACCTCCATATCGACGAGGACAAACGAAGGCTCCACGCCCGCCTCCACTCGGCAGGCCACCTCCTGGATATCGCCTTTGCCAAAGTGCTTGAACGTCAAACCGAGCCATTCCGTCTTGTCCCTGGTTAACCTTTCTCGCTTTCTTTTTCCCGTTCTCTTGTTTCCTCGTCTTGTTCTTGTTCTTGTTCTTGTTCTTGTTCTTGTTCTTGTTCTTGTTCTTGTTCTTGTTCTTGTTATTGTTCTTGTTCTTGTTCTTGTTCTTGTTCTTGTTCTTGTTCTTCTTCTTGTTGTTGTTCTTGTTGTTGTTCTTGTTGTTGTTCTTGTTCTTCTTCTTGTTCTTGTTGTTGTTCTTGTTCTTGTTCTTGTTCTTCTTCTTGTTCTTCTTCTTGTTCTTCTTCTTGTTCTTCTTCTTCTTGTTCTTCTTCTTGTTCTTCTTCTTCTTCTTCTTCTTCTTCTTCTTCTTGTTCTTCTTGTTCTTCTTCTTCTTCTTCTTCTTCTTCTTCTTGTTCTTCTTCTTCTTCTCCTCCTTCGTGTCTTCTCTTCTCAAAAGCTTACAGAACAAACATAGGCAAAGGCTACCACTTCCCAGATGGACCCTACGTGGAGTACAAAGGCAACTTACCTGCAGCTCTCCTCGAGGACATTCGCCAACAGCTCGAACAGGAGTGCAACCAAATGATTTCTCTGCACGAGGACCCGGTCCAAGTGCACCTGACACACTCCCGCTCAGAAGCTGAGGCCATTTGTGGAGACGACTCAAGCGACGTGCTTCCTCCTCCAGCAAAAGATGGAGCAGAAATGAAAGAAGAGCCGATACGAATTGTTGTGTTGCTAAGTGGAGACAGCGGGAAAAGGAACAAAGGAGCAGCTTGTCCTTGTGGGGGAACTCATGTGAAGAGCATCAAGGAAATAGGCGGAATGAAAGTGAAGCGGATAACTTCGAGAAAGAAAGTCGTTCGAGTAAAGTACTCTGTTCTTTCTTGAGAGAGGAATGGAAATAAACGTATAATGAGATACAAAAATAAAAAATAATTAAATTAAGCTACTGAAAAGGCAAAGAAAAAGAGGAAAAATAAGTTGTGTGTTGGTAAATCTTTTAACAACCGCAGCCCTGAGCATTCTGCTCTGTCTTGTCGATGGTAATTGTGTCTGATACTCCAGTTAGATCCACACTTTGTTCAAAAAAAGTTAGAAAAATGTCAACCCAAACGCGAAAGAGAAGAGAAAGAAAAGAGAGAGAGAGAGGAAGAGAGAGCGGGAGAGAGAAAGCCACATACTCTTCCTCCTCCTTCATGGCATTTTTGGCAACAGTGGCAAAGGCCTGTTCCACGTTGATGGCCTCCTTGGCGCTGGTCTCAAAGTAAGGGATGTTGCCTTTGCTCTGGCACCAAGCCTGAGCGCGCTTCTGGGAGACCACGCGAGAGTTCTCCAGATCGATCTTGTTGCCGAGGACGATGAACGGGAAGTTGTCGGGGTCGCGAGGGCCGGCCTGGATGAGGAACTCCTCGCGCCAGGAGTTGAGGTTCTCAAAGGTCTTGGCCACGTTCACGTCAAAGACGAGCACACAGGCGTCGGCGCCTCTGTAGAAGGCCACGCCCAAGCTTTGGAATCGTTCTTGGCCCGCTTTTATATTAACAAAAGGTTAGAACTAGAACAGGGCCATGAGAAGAGAAGAAAACTTGAAAAAAGAAAACAAAAATCGAAGAAACGGCAAAATAATAACTAAAAAACAAAAGAAGAAGGGACAAAAGGAGGGGAGGGAGAGAGAGAAGAGAGAGAGGAGAAGAGAGAGAGAGAGAAACTAACCTGTGTCCCAAATTTGCAAAGTGACGAGCTTATCATCGACCATGACCTCCTTGGTCAAAAAATCAGCTCCGATGGTGGCTTTGTACTGGTTGCTGAACTTCTTGTTGACATACTGGTTCATAAGCGAGGTCTTACCGACTCTGTTTTTTGTTTCGATTAAAGAAAAATTTTTAAATACATCAAACAAACCAAAAAAAAAAAAAAAAACGGATGGACCACCAAAAACTCTCTTTTTTTTTTCTCCCCTCCGCCGAAGAAGAAAACCGTACCCGCTGTCTCCTAAGATGATGATCTTCAAAAGAACCTTCTTGCGCGATGACATGGTGAGAACGGAATGGTGGTTTGTTGTTTTTAAAAAAACAAATAAGAGTAGCTCTAAAAAAAATAATCTGCGCTTCCCTCCTTCCCTCCTCGCTACTCTTTTTTTCTTTTTCGTTGCAAACAAAAACGAAAAAGTGGCTGCGCCGTTTTCTGTCTCTCTTTATTTTTGGGAAATTTCAATCATTTGGCGTCTACAAAAAAAAAGATAGAAGTAGAAGTCATTCGGCGGAAGTAGAAGTCGGAGTTCACTTCTGATCGGAACTTCTGATCGGGGAGGGTCGTACCAAGTCAAAGGTTATTTTTGGCAAAACGCTTCCAGTCAATGCCAAGTCAATGAAATTATTTGGGTGCATGCGCCAGTCAATGCCAAGTCAATGGTATATTTTGGCAAAAAAGCCATCCATCTTTCTTTACTGTGGTGCTCGTTTGCAAGGTTTCTTGGTCGAAGCCTTTGAGGCCTTGCTTCCTCCTTTTGGCCCTCTCCTTCGTTTCCTGGGGAGGCCTCCTTTCTGCTCTCGCGCTCTCTGCTCCTTTTTCCCTCTGGGAACCAACCTTCTGGGCCTCAGATACCTGAGTCCAGAGCCGATGGAGGGGACGTTTCCTCCGACGCCGTTGAAAAGAAGGTACCACCAATCAGTAGAAGGTTGCCACGGCGAAGATGTATCAGTAGCAGAGAGGAGTTCGGGGGAGGAGCAAGAGGCGGCCAGACAGTCGGAAGACAGTCGTCCAAAAAGAAGATCGTCCAAAAGAGATTCCACGTTTTGTGGTTCATCTGACGAGGATACCCACCCGCAAGCAGGGTCTAGCTTGCTACCATCCCTTGATGCACCAGATTCTTCCCACACAGCAGCATCATGAAAAGCAAACACTTCCTTGGAGGATGCTGAGACATCCAGATCCTTCATCCACCGATCAAAATCGCTTTCATCCTCTGGGAAGCCCGAAAGGGAGGGCGGCGCGGATAGAATAAGCTCCCACCATTCGACCGGGGGAAGGGCCCTTTCGTCAAAGCCACGAAGCGGAATGCCGTTCATCTGTGCAGCAGTTTATCCTTGAGATGGCGTGAATGAAGAGGAAGCGTAGTAAAGTTCGACGAAGAATGGAAGACATCGGAAACTAAAGCAAAAACAAAAAAAAAAAAAAAACAAAGCGAAGGAGGAGTGCGCACAAACAACTACTAGAGCATTGCTTATGGTCATTCGTGGAATATGTGACATGAGACACTACAAGCGGAGCTGGTGAGCGCTTCGCTATCTCGGTAAAGGTAACCGGTTGGGTTTAAACGCAACTTGTTAGGGAGTGTATCAACAGACCACACAGGAGCAAAAAAAAAAAAAAAAAAAATGGATGGCGGAAAGCGAGTCGGAGAGTGCTTCGTCCGTTGTTCCACTGCATTTGGGCATGGGAAACGAGATGCGATGGACGATGACCTCCTCCCAGTTGCGCTGCTTCAGAGAGTCGCCTTGGATTTGACGAAACTTATTGGGGGGGATATAGTAGCTTCCTTCCCTCTCTTCTTATTTTCGGTTTGTGCTTTTACAATGAAAATAAACATATTATTGGTCTAAGCTTGGACCTACATGCTCCTCTCTTCCATTCTTCTTTTTTTCTTGTTAACATTCTTGCCGTCCCCGCCTCTGCGCTTCGTTCGGCGTCCTTTCTTCTTCTGCCTCTCCCGTCTTTCCTGCTTTTGCTTCCTCCTGGTTCCTGCAGCAGCAGGGTTGCGTCTTCCTCGAGCAGTGAGGAAGTGCAATCCTGATCCGATGGCTGGGACTCTTCCCACAAACGAGCTGGGTTGAATCCAGGAAGCCCATGCAGGTCGCGACAAAGTAGAGGCAGGTTCCGCCGCCGTCTTCTTGGAGTTCTCCAAAGCTTCTCGTTCCAACATAAGCTCCTCCAAAAGGTCCTCCACCGAACTTCGTGGAGAGTAAGCGGAGGAGGACGCCCCTGCGTCAGACACCATGGATGCCTCTACTTCCATTTCGAATGAAGGGGGTCTACTCGATTGGGGAGGGTCCAGGTCCTCAAACCATCGGGCAAATGAGCCGAAGCTTGAGTCCAGCCATCCCTTCTCCTCCTCCGTGGAGGCAAGGCCGAAGAAATCCAGCGGTGGAGGCGAAAACAGCGGCGGTCCTGGGATGCGGTCAGGGATGGGGGATAATGTCTCCCATCCACAGAAGAGATCCTCCATCATGTTCTTCGTATGCGGGGAGGTGGGGTGAAGAAGTTGTTAGTTTGGAAAAGTTGTGTGTTTGGTGTAACAAAAAAAACACAGAGAACAGCATCTTCTCTTTAATCACTATCTTCATTGCCAATTTATTTTTTTTGAAAGTTGTGCCCAGCCTGGGGTGGTTTCCCATAACCAAGCCAAACCGTTCCGAAAGTTTGACCAACGCGGTCGTTATCCCCACGTTTGGGTGGAGTATCCTGCCCTCACCTCGGGACGGCGGTTTGATCCTTGTTTCACTTCTCACCTCTCTGCCCTTCGTCCATCTCAGATCGGGAGCATTCGTTTCAATGTTTAGCCTGCCATTAGGGTCATGAAAGCGGTGCTCTCACCTCACCCGACGCCACAGGCGAGTGGCGGTGTTTCAGAACTACGAGTTCAAAACAACGGAAGACGTGCACAGTTGTAACTCAGATTCCGACGATCCAACAGAGATTGAGTTCCAGCGCTCCGTACAGCTTTACGGCTGTCATTCCATGTTTTCTTCTCTCTCTCTCTCTCTCTCTCTCTCTCTCTCTCCATCCCTGGGGCGCTTCAAAGTCACAGAGAACCAACACAGAATGAGAAAATATTGTTGGCGAAAACTATCTACACGCTCCTTTCTTCCACTCTTCGTTTTTTCTTGCTTACATTCTTGACCCTCTTTCCTTCCATGCTTCTGTTCTTCCCCCTTCTCCCCTTCTTCTGCTTATCCCTCCCTTCCTTCCTTTGCTTCCTCTTGGCTCCAGCAGCAGCAGCTCCAGAGGCTCTTCGTCCTCTTCCACGAGCTGTGAGGAAGTGCAGGCCTGACCCGATGGCTGGGACTCTTCCAACAAAGGGGTTCAGTTGAAGCAATGACGGCGACGGAGGCACCAATGAAGCTGGCGGGGACTCAACCACCGGCGGCCTGGCATTCTCCAACGTTTCTCGTTCCAACATCAGCTCTTCCAACATGTCTTCCACCGAACTTCGTGGAGAGCTGGCGGAAACGGAAGACGCAATTCCATCGTCTGACTCCATGGATGCTGCCAGGTCCGTTCCCGACGAGGGGGACAGCCGAGGAACTCCTTTGGTTTGGGGTGGGAGGGCAACCGGCTCGTCCAGGTCTTCGAACCATCGGGCAAATGAGCCGAAACTTGAGTCCAGCCATCCCCTATCCTCCTCCCCGGAGGAAAGGCCGAAGAAGTCCAATGGCGGTGGAGGCGCAAACACTGGCGGTTCTTGGCTGCAGTTAGCAGAGGGAGCAAATGTCTCCCATCCAACGAAGAGATCCTCCATCATGTCTTTGTCTAGTGAAGCGAGTTGTTTGTTAAAAAACGAAAAAAAAAAACCAACAAACAAAAACCATAGGCAGTTAATGGCCATCATCTATTCTTGTGTTATCATTCGACTTGAAAGTTGTCCCCCCCAACTTGGTTTTGCCCAAACAAAGCCCACCCCGTTCCGAAAGCTGAACAAATACGCTCGAAGATGATCAGCTTTGAATGGGGGCATCTTACGTTCATCTCAGGTCGCAGCGGTTTCCTCCTAGATTCGGTGTCATCCTTCCATCATGGATGCGGATCCATTCAGTCAATACTTTTCAAGGGTTTTTGTTTCCCTGCTATACAAGTCGTGGAAGGCAGTGCTTTCCACAACACTTCTGTTCCGAGCATTGAAATAACAAAAAGTTGTATGCAAGTTTAAAGGGAGATGCTCGGGGATTGAGATCCGGTACCTCTCGTGGCTTTGAAGGCTTTACCGCTGTCACTCTGCTGCAATTCTCTTCCTTCTCGCTCTCTCTCTCTGTCTTTAACGCATCTCTCTCTTTGTTCTTGTATCTCTCTCTCTCTCTCTCTCTCTCTCTCTCTCTCTCAGCACAACAGAGAAAAGTGATGGAAACATAACATTTACAAAGCTATTTACATGTTCCTGTGCTATGGTTTGGATTTTTTGTCTACAGTAAGGTGGGTTGTTGTTCTCTCGCTTCTGCGCTTCCTTCTGGCCACCGCGTTACTAAAGCGCTGGCTAGCGGGACGGATGAAGAAGGAAGCAGTAACTCTTCCAGAGTGTCGGCTGGGAGGAGTAGCTCTCCCTCCCACTCGCTCAATCCTTGCGGAATGTCCTCCATTGTGCGAACGGGTATGTGCATGTACCAACGAAGAACGTGGTGAAACGGAATATCACCGGATGGGCAAAAACAAACAAAAATGCACCACACGCTACGATGGAGATAGTGGGAAAGAGTTGACAGCATCGGGATTCTTTTTTTTTTCCTCCGGCGATGCCTTCGGAAGGGCGCCGCAGGAAGGACCTTACCTTTTGGAACCATCATCCTCAAAAAAAAGCATCATTTTTCCTGGCCCATTATTTTCTGTGGCGACAGGTGACCGCCAGCCATGACGACTTGTTGATGGGAACTTTCGCGTTCATCGGGAGCACCATCCAGATACCCCTGCCATGAAAACAAATCCGTTAAACTGAATAAAAGAAAAAATTCGCCGATGATTGCTGCCATCAGATGCACCGCACCCATTTCATCCGGTTGCACTGCTTTCGCTTTTGAGAAGAGAAACATCTTGTCAGGTTGAACGGTTGTAAAGGTTCGCTTCGTGGCAAAAAAAAAGCGGTCGGGGATGGGAGTCGAACCCACGCACTGGTATTTGAAGAATGTTAACTCCAGGTGTTCACGACAAGGACGGGACATTCCACGTTTCTTCTTCGCATTCAGAAAGAAAGACATGGAGGCATTCCAAAAAAAATAAATAATAAAAATAAACACGTGTTTAGTTTGTTCGTTTACAAGTTCTATTTATTTACAAGTTCTTGTTGTTCTTCGATTTCTTATGACGTAGGGTGTCGGCCTTTTTTCCCTGTCTTCTGCGCTTCCGCTTGGCCTCTTTCCCATTCGCTTTAGCTTTGCGTGTGGGCGTTTTCTGGTACTTCAAACCGGAGCCTATTGCTGGCATGTTTGTCACAACGTTATCCAACGGGGGAGCGGAGGGAGCGTGCGGAAGAGGAGAGAATGCGTCCACCTGGTTTGGTGTGATTCCAACAGGGGAGTCCCAAGATAATTGCTCCTCTCCAAACAGAAGCTGCTCTAAAATATGTTCAACGTTGTTGAAGCAGAATGCTTCTGGCGGAGAAGCAGAGGAAGCGAAGCAGGGCTCGGTGGAGCCTCTGGCATCCTCGTTGGCGTTGTTGCAAGAAGGAGGGGTTTCTATTGAAGGATTAGAAGAAGCCGCTGGGAGATAATCGGGGTTGAGGGCAACCTCCACCCATCTCTCTGCATTCAGTCCTTCGAGTTCGTGGCAAGACGTGGAGTGGGATGAGAGTGAGGAAGGAGAAGAAGGCGTAGAGGAAAGCAGCTGATGCCAACTGGGACAATCCAGAAGCTCCGTATCCCACCCACCAAACAGGTGAAAGTAGTCCTCCATTGTGTGAACATTAGTGAAGCGTGTATGTGCAAAGAAGAGTCTTCGACAATTGAGCGAAAGAACGAAAAAGATTTGCTTTGAATAAATACGCCGGCAGTACCAAATAGTTCGGGTAGAGGCTGACGAGGGACATGCCTTGGATTTTTCTGCCCCGTTTTCTCAAGGGTGAACCGCGTTTCCATGCGTGGCATGCCTAAAAATGAGTTCCACAGTTCTTTGGAAGGCCAATGGCTGTTCGTTATCTTGATCAGCTAGGTGAACGTCAAAAAAGTTGCAACCGGCCAAAAATGTCCGATTCCATGTTGCTCTCTGGTTCTATTACCTTTGCAAGGAAAATAAGATGGAGTACTCTCCAATCAAAGCATCCCTCTCACCGTGTCTCATGGCCATGAAGCTCTCGTTTTTTGGTGTTGTAGATGAAAGGGCAAACACCTTTTCGACAAACAAAAAGAAATTCGCGCGATTTTTATCATTTGTCGCCATAAATCAATCAAAAAAAACTCCGACATGTCTACAGAAAAAACTTCGGGTCACCGGTTCGATACTCACCATAAGCGCTTGTTTTTTCCACTTCGTTGCTCTCGAATTTTCGTTGTTAAATCTTATTGAAATTTCCACCTTTTCAAACTTTTCAACAAAAAAAAAAAAGAAAAAATTATACAAAAAAAAAAAAAAAGAGAGAAAGAGAGAAAGAAACGAAAGATGGCAGTGGTGAACCCTTCGGGCGGTGCCGAGGAGGTGAACGGCATAAGGCTCTATGGCCTGGACGCGGAGATACACAGAAAGTTGGAGGCCAAGCGGAACCCTGGGCTGGAGAAGGCGTTGGCGGAGTGGGTGGCCAGCGTTGCTGGCGAACCCCTTGAGCAACCCGAAGATCCGATCTCCTCTCTGCAGTCTGGCATTTTGCTCTGCAAGTAATTGAGTTTTGTTGTTTGGGGTTGGTTTTCTTTGTTGGGTGACGCTAAGTTTTTTTTCTTCTTCTGGTGTTGCAACGTTTGCCACAAAGGTTGGTTAATACGATAAGACCTGGCATCATACGGAAGTTTAACACGAGACGCATTCCTCTGCTTGAAATGGTATGCTTCTTGCTCTTGCTCTTGCTCTTTTTCTTGTTCTTCTTGTTCTTGTTCTTGTTCTTGTTCTTGTTCTTGTTCTTGTTCTTGTTCTTGTTCTTCTTCTCTCCATCTCCTTTCTTACTTAAAATCTACCAACGAAAAGGAAAACATTGGACTCTACTTGAAAGCGTGTTGGGAGTTGGGTGTGCCTTCATCAGACCTCTTTGTGACGTCTGACCTTTACTTAAGAAAAGGCGTGTCGCAAGTCTTTCAAAACCTGGAGTCCTTGGCGCGCATTGCACAAAGCATTCGCTCCTTCAAAGGACCGTATTTCAAAGTGAAGAGGGTAATGGACGAAAAGGGAAACAGTTATACTGGTTAGTGTATTTTTTCTTTCTGATTCTTATTCTTTTCTTACTTTCTTTTGTTTTAAAGGAGCTGTTCAAGAGAAGAGGAAAGAAACTCTTATTGCAGATGTCAACGAAGACGAGCAAAGAAGAATTGCTCATGAACTTGAACGTCAAAGAATCATGAGAGAAGGTTCGTTCTTTCTTCTATCTTCTGCTTCTATCTCCTTTTTGTTCACGAAACAAATAAAACAATAACAGAACAACTCAGAAAGAAGCAAGAAAAAATGAACGAAGCAGAACTTCGCAAACAACTGGCAGAAGAAAGAAAGTGGAGAGAACGACTCGACCAAGATATGAAGCAGCTCGAGGCTCGCTTAAGAGAAGAGCAACAACAAAACGAAGAGCTTCGTCAAACTCAAACTAGACTTCAACATGAAATTGACGAGCTGAAACGAGCGAAAACAAAAGAAAAAGACGAAGAAAGAGCAGATAAAGATGTTTCCAAAGAAGCTGAACAAACAGCAGTTATAAGGATGAAACATCTCGAAAGAGAACTCGAACAAGAGAAAAGAAGACGAACAAAAGCGGAAGAACTCCTTCGCAAACAACAAGAACATCAACTAAACTCTTTCGAACGCGAGAAAAGGATGCTAGAAGATAAAGTTTCTCTCTTAGAGGCTCAACTAGAGCGACTGCAACCCAACGCTGAACAAACAATTTCGAAACAAAAAGAAAAAGAAGAGAAGAGAAAGCAGAAAGTAGATGAAGTATTCGCAAACGAGAACAATTGGGGATCAGGAATGCGGATCAAGTCTTTGTTTTGGGATCCAAAGAGACAGAGAGGAATGGACGAAGCGTCCATCGAAGAACTGAATCACTACGTGATCAAAGTTTTGTTCTCATCCTCAAAATTGAGCTTCAGCGACATTATGAAGTTGAACGAGACATTCGTCTTAGATTATGGCCGTCGTCAGTTCGTGTATGTCATCAAGCAAGTTGTCTTTCGGGTGAGTAACACATCCTTTCTTCCTTCATCTGATCTTTCTTTTGCTTATTTAAACAATGAAGCTACCAGAACTTTGCTTATCAACATTTGCGTTTGATATGATGCTCTATTTGATGCACCGATGTCTGTACGAGATGGACAATTGTGCCATCAAAGACCGAATTGGAGCTCGCATTCTTATGGCGGCTGCTTCGCGGCTCTACAGAGATGATAATGGACTCTTTAGATACATTTCGGTGCGCTCTCTCTCTCTCTCTCTCTCTCTCTCTCTCTCTCTCTCCTCCACCTCCTCCTCCTTCTCCTCCTCCTCTTCCTAATTTCTATTCTTTTCTTTCAAACGTTAATGCTTGCTTTGATGCCAAACGTGTATAGGAGTATATTAAAGATTTCAATATTTGGAAAGATATGACTTTTTGGGAAGAGTTCTTTTGGGGTAAGTTGCGATTCATGTCTTCTCTCCTTCATGTTTTCTCGGTGTTAACTTGGACCAAACAATAGACGAAGTGGTATCTATTCGCAGAGGCAGCAATTCCTATGAACAATTGCCAACCAACGAGGACGATGCTGAAGAACAACAGCTCACTGACACGATCGAAAACTTTAGTACGTGCCTGTTGCATGTTGTTGATGTTTGGTTTTTTTGTTGCTGCTTAACCTAAACTTCAAACTTCAGTATACAATATGTTAAACTGGAAAGTGCCTTTGAATCACGTTTCTGAGTTCGTGGCCGTTTTGTGTGATACTAACAGACTGCCTTCAGTCAACAAAGCTGAGTTGTTGGTAGGTCATTCGTTTTATTTTTGGTTTGTCTACTTCGGTTAGCTAAACAAAAAACCAAAGGCAAAAGCTTGTTCTTTCAATCCAGAAACAGAAGAAAAGAAGAAGATAAACAGTGAAAACAAAACAGAGCTTCCTGCATCAGCAGTGCCCTCTTCTCCCCCTGTACCAGTTCATCACCACCAAAAGGAAGAAGCAGAAGAATTGCAACGACCGCCAACTGAGAGTGACATAAACCACAACAGAAAGAGCTTTCGACAGAAGATGAGGAAGAAAATGTCATTTACTGCTGCTAAGAAGGAGACCATGTCATAAAAATACTCTTGGTGGCAGCTTTCTTGAACTCTTCTCTCTCCTCTTGTTCTCTTTCTTTCTAGTTTGTTAGAAAAGGAGCAAAAAAGAAACGACAAGAGACTGCTTCTCTTAAAGTTGACATAAGTACAATATGCTATATTAATGGTTGAAAAAAAAATGTTGAAAAAATGATTGTTGTGAATGGATGTTAATACTTCTCGTAAACGTCGATCTCGCCAACAGCGTCCAGAATCTCCTCCAAAGCGCCGGCCAACTCCTCGTCCTCTTGTTGGATGGCCGCCAAGATCTTTTCTTGGTTGGTGTTGATGTGGCAGTACAGGGCGACGAGACCGTTCATCGAGACCGTGGCTGGCACCGTCACCAATCCTGATTCTTCTGAGGAAGCTGAGGCGTCCTGTATTACGTTTGCAATGTGTTGTTTGAAATGAGCTCACAAACGAAAGAGAAAGAAAAGAAAAAAGAAAAACCTACCAAAACGTTTCGATAGAATTTGCGAAGCGGGTCTTGGTTGGATGTGATAAAGTCGTTGAGCCGCTCCATGTAATGCTCCTTCTTGCCGGGCAACGTGTCGTTGGCAAGATTCTGCAAGACCTTTGCGATAAGAATAAGTTGTCGTTGACAAGTGCCGTGTGGTGGATCTATAGTTTAATTCGTAGAGATAAAAAGTTAACGTTAAACGAAAGAGAAAGAAAAGAGAGAGAAAGGAGAGAATTAAGAATAAAAAGAATACATACTCTTTAAGAGGCCATAAACGTGGGGGGCCATCAAGGACGGGCAAATGAAACGGAGGAAGAGGAACGCGCCGAGAGCCTTGTGCGCCGCCGAGTCGGAGAACTTTTGCTCTACCTCCTCATTGACGTGACGTAGCACCTCTCCAACCTCTCTGGGAAGAGCGTTAGCTCTGCTGATGAGAGAGTTGAGCATCTTCTGGGCGATGAGCCACAGTTGGATGGTGTTGATCTGGTTATCGGAAGCCTCCTCGATCTTGGTGGGATCGGGTTCCATCACCACAGGTCCCAGCAGAGTGGTCGTAAGGGAGGTGCCCTCCAGTTCAAAGTCTTCATCTTGCTTCTTGGCTATTTAACACAAATATGGTTATTTCAGAACGAGAGATCAGCGAGAGAGAGGGAGGGAGGGAGAGTTAGGGAGAGAGAGAGAGAGAGAGAGAGAGAGCAAGAAGCAAAAGAGAGAAGAAAGAAAACATCGACAAATATGTAAAAACAAACCAAGCAAATCCAACTCGGTTACAGGTATAGCGAAAATGTCCCACAAGAAACGAATGCCAACGATGCGAGCATAACAGTTGAACATCTTGGAGCTGATGCTGTTGGCTCGGAAGAGGGTGGCCTCTTTCTTGCTGGTCTCCACTTCCTTGCTCACAAAGTAGTTCAAAAGGTCGGTCGTGTTGTTGTGAGAGGTGTAGATGTAGGTCAACGCTTTGGCTACTGTCTCAGCTTCTGTGGCTTTGGCGTTATCGCAGAGGATGCGAGCCAACTCATAATCCGTGTCTTGTAACAGCTGTGTTGTTTACAAGAAAATAAAAATGAGAAAGAGTGTGTGTGTGTGAGAGAGAGAGAGAGAGAGAGAGCAGCGAGCAGTGGGAGAAAGAATAAAGAGGAAGAAGCTGATATGAACCTTGTCAAGTTTACGAAGACCATCTTCTTGGCTCTTGGAGGCCCCATGATTGCGGTTGAGCAACGGGCCAAAGGCCAAAGTATCGAAGTCCGGTTTATATGGTTTGATCTTTTTGACCCGTCTGTTTAACAGCAAATACATTGTAAGCAACAAACAATAAAGAGAACGAGAGAGAGAGAGAGAGAGAGAGAGGAGAGAAAAAGAGAGACGTACGATCTTATTCTCCAAGTGACAAAGATGCCAACCACCAACAAAATGATGAGCAGTAACAAAACACCTCCAACGACTCCTCCTACAATTGCTCCCAAAAGATCAGCCTCCTCCTTGTCGCTGTCAGGAGGGACATCGTCGATGCCCGAGTCCGAGCTGGTTGAGTTGGATTCGCTCGAGGAGGATTCATCCGGTGGAGGAACGTATATCTCGGAAACGAAGGAGACGGAGATGTTGTGAGATGAGACTATACCTTCCGAGTTACTCAACTCGCTATAGGGTTGTAAAGAAGAGGTTAGAAGAAAGTAGATAAACAAGTAACTCAAGAAAGAAAGCAAAACACATGCAAAAAGAGAAGGAAAGAGCAGTACCAAATAAGAGTCTTGTTGACGGTTCCGAATTCAGTATTGTCAATGTCCTGTCGCTTCCCTTGAGTGGGCAAAAGATCCTCGGAATCCGTTCCGTTTTGAGGGCTGGCGATAGTCAGAACTTGGGTTCTTGCGGTGGCGTCGTCCACCAGAATGAACAACGTTTTGTTCTTCAATACGCCATCTTCCAAGACCTCCAAGGTGGTCAGTACTTTCCATCGGAAGTCCGGTAATGGGGCAGCTATATGTCACAATAAACAAATAAGAAACAAGAACAAGAAGAAGAAGAAGAAGAAGAAGAAGAAGAAGAAGAACAAGAACAAGAACAAGAACAAGAAGAACAGCAAGAACAGTTATCAACAAGGCATAAGACGCCAAACCTTTAAAAGGAACACTTCATTACACGCAATTTAATAGTTTCACCGCGCCTGACCATAAGGTCCTCCACTAGGCCCTCCTCTATCTCAGGCTCGGAGGGCAGCACCTTCAACTGCACTTTCTCAGTGGTACACAGCTCGCCGTCAAAGGCCCAAAAGGCCAACTCCAGGTCCTCCTGTGGGGAGGGCTGAAAAGTGACGGTCAGGTCAAACGTGTCCGTTCCCTCCAGGGTCATAAAGTTGCACGCTTGCAAGCTGGTGTCTTGCCATTGGTGGACCAACTCGGGCATTCCGATGTTGTCTTGGTCATAGGTTGTTGTGTTGAGGATGAGAACGTCTACAGCGAAGATGTTCAGCAGGGGATCCTCATCTGATGTTTGTTTGTGGTTGTGGTTTTGTTGTTTGTTAACGATAAAAAAGAAAGAAAGAGAAACAAGTAAGAATGAAGCAAAAGAAAGAAAAAGAAAGCAGAAAGACGGTAACGTACAAGGATCTTGAATGAAAGGAGGACGATTGCCTACGCCGAAGAATGTGAACTGGGAGATGGTGCTGGAGGGAGGGCCGCCTTCCTCCGAAACGCTGCCCGGCATCACGTCGATGACGGTGTAGGTCTCGTTGTCAGAGTTCTCCACGAGGACGTAGATCTCGGCCTCGGCAAGAGACAAGTCGTAGATGCGGATCTCGTCCATCGCTCCGTTGAAGCCTCGTCCGCTTCCCAATGAATCGCTTTGTTTGTTTATTGTTGCCATCCATCATTATAGGTGTTGTCAGTATATAGGATAATAAAGCAATAAGAAGAAAGAAACGACAAGAAAGAAAAACAAACAGAGAACTTACACTGTTTTGTCGCAACCCATGAAAACGCTGGTAACGATGGAACCAGCCTCAGGACGAGCCCCTAGGAAGGTGTCATTGTTGCCATAAAAGTTGTCTCTTCCAGGGGTTGCATCGATCAGCTCTTGGATGGAGGCCTTGGTGGCTTTGGACTCCTGTCCGTTTATGATGAGGAACATCAAGTTCAAACCGTCAAACACGGCTGCGATGTGAACCCATTCTCCAACCTGTTGTTGTTTTCGTTGTTATAGTGTGTTGGAAGGAGGAGAAGGAGAAGGAGAAAGGGGAAGGGGAAGGGAAGGGGAAGGAGAAGGAGAAGGAGAAGGAGAAGGAGAAGGGAGAAGGAGAAGGAGAAGGAGAAGGAGAAGGAGAAGGAGAAGGAGAAGAGAAGGAGAAGGAGAAGGAGAAGGAGAAGGAGAAGGAGAAGGAGAAGGAGAAGGAGAAGGAGAAGGAGAAGGAGAAGGAGAAGGAGAAGGAGAAGGAGAAGGAGAAGGAGAAGGAGAAGGAGAAGGAGAAGTGAGGAATGGGGGGAGAAGGAGAAGGAGAAGGAGAAGGAGAAGGAGAAGGAGAAGGAGAAGGAGGAGAAGGAGAAGGAGAAGGAGAAGGAGGAGAAGGAGAAGGAGAAGGAGAAGGAGAAGGAGAAGGAGGAGAAGGAGGAGAAGGAGGAGAAGGAGGAGAAGGAGAAGGACACAAACCTCAAACTCAGTTGAGGCATCTCCTACAATAGTAAGCCTCTCTATCTCAGCGTCCTGCTGCTCGGCCGTGGTGCCGTACTTCAAGGGAGCAACGTCCAGCTCGAAGACGGGCACTAGGATGCCGTCCTCCCTGGCGCCCACCGACTGAACCGCCAGCTCCCAGGCCACACGGGTGGTGCCCCCCGCTTGGGCGCGGCTGGTGATGAGCACCCACCCCTCGTTGGGTGGGGGAGAGTCCACGCGGAACCAACCGGCGATGGTGAAGGCATTTCCGGCGCTGTTCACTTGCCAACTTCCAAGTTCTTTTTTTGTTTGATGAAAGAGAAAAAGAAAAGAAAGAAGATGAGGAAGCCAAGCAAAAAAAAAAACCCAAGGAACCACTTGTGTAAAAAAAAAAAACAACGAGGGAAAGAAGAAGAAGAAGAAAAGATGTACCGATTCCTTGTTCAAAGCCGTTGTCTCCATTGCGGATAACGATAGCGTCGTTGAGGTTGGCAAACGGGCGGGCGTCGTTGGGCTCGAAGGAAATCCGGGACTCGTCCTGGAAGCTCAGCTTTTCCGGGATTTCGGGCGGGCGGGGACAGATCCCCGTGAAGATGTCCTCCCCCTCGAACGGTAAATATATTACAAGAGAAGCCCGAGCCAAGGGAACGAACAAGGAGGAGAGGGAGCAGCCCAGCAAGATGAGCGTAACGCCCAGCAGCATACTTGTGCGAGCCATTAATTTTCCTTCTCTCTCTTTCTCTCCAGGCCTGGACGTTTTTTTTTTTGTTTATCCTTTCAACAGCCTTGCTCGCTCGCTTCGGCCTTGTTCTTCCTCCGCCTTTTATTTTTATTTTTTTGTTTTAACCGTGTATATTGGCTTTAGAGTAATGCATTGCTTCCGTTATTAATGGCTCCCGAAGCGAATGCACGTCTGTTTCCGATCAATGTAAAAGGCCAAAAAAGAGTCCTGCTGCAGTACAGTGCCCTGCAAGGAGTTTCCCTTGGACAATGTAGCAGTCTGCCAGCCCCCGGATCAAAGCCCATAAATTTTTTTAATTGATCAATTAATCAATCCCCTAAGTATTTGTCGACCACCATTTGAAGTCAATTTCTGCAATTTTAGTGGTCCTCAAAGAGAATGCAAAGACTGCGAACAATGTTAATTCCTAACATTCCTTGAATTGTTTTATTTGTTACAAACAAAAAAAAAAAAAGAAAGAAAATGAAAAAATGTAGCGAAGAGGACGCCCACCAAGAAGAAGTGCGAGAACGAAGCAAAAAGCCATCGCGGGCTGCCTGCGAAAAGGTGTACAAGTTTCATGTGCCTCGAGGTCATCCGCACCCGCCACTCAAGGTAGGAACTACTCTTCTTCGAGCAGCCTTTGATTAAAACTCTCTTCTCGTTTTTTGATGTTTTTGCTTGAAAAACAAAACAAGGTTGAAGTTTATGCCGGAGACTTGTTGTGCATGCCACCGTCCTCAGCGGTGATCGTTTCCTCTTTTGTTCGTCGTGGCCGTCGCCGCTCCAGCCAACCGAAAGTAGACACGAAGACCTCTAGCGGCGAAAACAAGAAGGCAGACCGGAACAACCCCTTCACCACCATCGGAGCCATTCGTCACGCTTTCTTTTCAAGCACCCGGTCTCTTCAACGAATGGAAGGAGAAGGAGAAGACGAGGAAGCAACAGAAGAAGACGAGGACGAAACAGAGTCTTTCTCGGGTAGGCTTTATCGTTTCAAGCGACCTTGCGCTGCTCATTGCCCCTTTCGCCGGTTGTGGGTGGTCGACATTTGCGAGGAAGAGGCCGTGGAGCGGTTCACGTTGGATCACGTTCGCCACGTTTATGCCTTGTTGCGGCTTCACATCACTGACATTGTCAAAGACATGGTTCGTTCAACAGAAGAGGCAAAGACAGCGAATGAAGAAGAAGAAGATGACGAAATGGAAGAGGAACAACAAAAAGTGTCACAACACAACCAACAAGCACGTCGAGGATGGTGGCCACCTTCTCTTCCGCTACAAGCAAAAGAGCAAGAAGAGGTGTCCGGTGAAAGCGTTCAGGGTTCAAGATCGGTCGCGTGTGTCTTCTACCAAAGCGGTCACTGCAACAAAGGTAACAACTGTAGATATGGTCATTTTTATGTGCAACCTTCATCTTCGTCAACTTCACCTTCGTTTACGCCATCATTTCAGCAACAGCAATCGCAACAACAACCACCAGCCTGTTGGTTTTTCGTGAACGGCTTTTGCAACAAAGGTACCTCTTGTCCGTTTTCACATCCTACTACCGCTACACCAACTACAACAGCGACGATATCAACAAATCAGCAAAAAGAAGATCAACGACGAGAGACAGCAACAACCTCATGCTTAGCCTTTTCTTCTTCCCCATCATCTTCTTCTCCTACTTCTGGAACGTTTGCTGTCAAGCCCACAAAGAATAATAACGATAAAAGAGAACAATACATCATCACTATGCCGCTCATCGGTTTGGGCCATTCCAAACGGTTTAAAGAGTTGGATGTTCGCAAAGTGATGGAGATCCTCCTCAAAACGATTCGCAAGTGGGCCAACCACGACGACAATTCGGTGCTTCGTCATCTGGACTGTGTTCGAATCGTCACCAACAATCCATGGCAAAGACTTCCTGTGTTGATGGACATTCTGGACATGGACGTTACCTCCAACGAGTTGTTGTTGATGGCTCGAAAGGATCTGGCAAGAAGGATTCCCACCATTCGTTCTTCTGACATTCGCAACGTCCTGAAAGAGCTTTCACTTCATCACGGTAAGCGGTCAGCCTCATCATCAACCTCCTCAGCAAAGAACATTATGAGATGGGGCAGAGAGGTGGCCGAACTTTGTTCTTTTCTACTGTTGCAACATTTTCATCCGTCTGCTTCTTCCTCGGCGTTGGACCTTGCGGCAAGACTCTCGGTTTTGTTGAAGGACATGACGCCAGCAAACACGGGAGATGCGGTTAGCATGGTGGTCTATTCCTACCTGCAGTTGTTGAGAAGTTGTGGGAACCACGCCTCTCATGCTGCCGTCACTTCCTTTTCAGCTGGTTCAGCGTCTTCGTCTTCCTCCTCCTCCTCCTCTTCATCGCTTTCCTATGTGGAGGTGGAGCAGCAGCACGAAATCACGAGCACAGCACAGGACGGCGAAAGGATAAAGAAGAAGAGGAAGCAAAAACCAGGAGGCAACAAAATAGCGGTGGCGATACAGCCCACCCTCAACGCCGTGGATGCCGTGACGGTGATCATGGCCGTCATCAAGGTCGCCCAATGGACGGACAACTTCCTGCTGGGCCAACAGCCACAACGGCAACCACGCCCCAAAGCCTGAAAATTGCAATTCACCAAACAAAGACATTTTTGCCGACTTTGCGGGCAATAGGATAGTTTAAGTTTCTTATTTTTGGTGAAAAATAAATTAAATTCACGGGATTTAAGACCGATTTGGATAATATAGATATATAAATACCCTGTTTTTTCCTCAAAAAAAGGAATGGCAGATTAAATTCTCCCCTGCAGCAAAGAGAAAGAGAAAGAAAAAGTGGCAGAGAGAGGAGAATGACGGGCAGACGGCCCCTGTTTCGTTTGCTGCTTGCTCTGCTCGCCATTGGGACGCTTTCCCTGGTGTGGCGGTCCACCAACCTCTCCCTCTTGGACTCCTCGGCCAGCGAGGAGGAGGAACGGGCACGCACGGTCGCTCCGGTGTGCCTTGTGGGGCGAGCCGGGTCGAAGGAAGAAGCCGTTCGCCTTTGGCGCTTGTGGGACTCCAGTTTTCCGGCCGTCTTTTGGCTGTCCTCAACAACAATCGACCGGTCTGCTTCTCTTGCTACTCCTCCTGGTCTCACCGTTTTGCAATGGCCACGCTTCTACGGCCAGGCACGCAAAAAGCTGAACAAACAAGAAACGCTCTACGAGGCCTATCATCACGCCGCTTCGCTGCATCACTGCGAATACTACTTTTACCTCTCCGAAGACGTTGCTTTCATTTCCTCCTATGAACCTCGCGAAGAGGAAGAGGAGGGACGGCCAACCTCACCGAGCGCAGCGTTGGTCCAACTGTTGGAGAGGTGGAAGCCGGCTGTCGCTTCGTTTGGGAATCTCACCCACAGCAAAACGAACGGCGGCGTGGCTCCTCTCGTTCGAGGCTTGAACTTGGAGGCTTTTCTCGTTCATCGTTCGCTAG
Organism: Balamuthia mandrillaris; assembly: GCA_031835245.1. Classification (NCBI taxonomy): domain Eukaryota; phylum Discosea; order Longamoebia; family Balamuthiidae; genus Balamuthia; species Balamuthia mandrillaris. Next base: position 51,026 of record JAVKOQ010000205.1, read on the forward strand.
CAGGTTTGGTCTTTGAAGCAGGAGAAGACCAAAAGCTTTTCGGAGGCTGGACGCTATCCTCCCTCTTCGGCATGCACGTTCTGCCTGCCTTGCTCGAAGAACACGCGCTTGACTTCCTATCATTTACGGCGAATAAGTTTCAAGCCTCTTCCTTGTTTCTACGAAACGAACATTCATCAGCTGGAGCCTTAATGGACAGCGTCACGTGGAGTGTGTCCTCAGGAATGACACTCGACAATGAAGAAGATGATGAGGAAATTGCTCGCATGACTCGGCTCAATCGGAAGCCGGCAACCAACGTTCCTTCCGACTTCAAGCCGACATTTCTTAAGCGGATGAACGAAGCATATCGTCTTAACAACGTCTTGCTGGGCAAACGCTTTCTCGATGCTTGGAAGAGCGTCTTTCCGCGATTGCCTTTTGCATCTTTTCACAAACCTTCTTTTGTCATCAACGTAATTCTTACCAACGACAAAGATACGCAAGGCAAAGGTCGACTATGGAGATCGTTAGAGGCAGCTGAACGTATTCCATACCCTGTTTCCATTCACGTCTTCTCATGTTCAACCGAATCACCACCGCTCTCCTCATTTCCGCCCAGCAGACACAGTACAATCTACGTTCACACCAGAACATTCCCCACAGAAGATTGTTGGAACCCAACTCAAGGGAATGAGTTTGCTCTCTTTCTTCGTGACGATCAGGAGGTCTCTCCTTTCTTCTTACGGTGGCTGGCCAAGGCCGTGGAGACATATTTCCTGGGAGAGAGCTACGATCCCCATCTCTCTGGTGTTTCTTTGTACTCCATTCCATTTGAGGGGCGAACAGAGGCGACAGTTGGTGCTCCGCTCTTGGTTCAGCATTCGATGGAGTGGGGCGTTCTGTGGGACGGTCAAAGTTGGAACCGCTTTCAACAGTGGTATCAACAAAAGCAGGACGCCTCGAACCAGAGGTTTTCGATGCTATTTTCGGGGGCAGAGAGAAGGGAGAGCAACGGCGCCATGGAGTCGTGGAGCCTAGCCCATGTTAGCTTCGTAGAAGAGATAGAGCGGATGGTTTTAATGCCAAATCCTCCCGATGGGCTTTCTTTCGTTTCTAGCTTATACTCTGTGAACGAAAACGACAAAGAGCTGCTTCGACTCACGTCGGAACTGCCGCTGTTGAAGCAAACGGAAGACATGAACCTGCTCAAATGGCCGCCGTTGGAAACGTTGCAAGTGTTTAATTCGAAATTTTGGAGTGCCGCAAAACAGGAAACGGAAGAAGGAAAGGAGAATGAAGAAGGGCAAGGCGAAGAAGAACACAAAGAACAAGAACAACAAGGTCTAGCAGAAGCAGAGGAAGACGGTGATCGCGGAGCGATGAGCGCACTTCCTTCCGATGCAAATCCTATTCGATGCATGTTGGTTATGCCCGTCTTTTCTCGTGTAGATACGTTTATCGATCGTTTGCAGCACTATACAGGCATTCGCGATGTTATAGACCAAATCCTCATCGTTTGGAACAATTTAGATCAACCCCCTCCTCTTAATTCTTCCTCTATTATCATTACTTCTTCCAACTCGACCCTTTCTTTCATCTTCAATGGCGTCCCTGTGACCATTAAAAGGATGCCAAGAAACTCTTTGAACAACCGTTTCTTGCCCTTCGACGAGTTACAAAACTACGACTGCATTCTTCACATGGACGATGACACCGACTTCCCTCCCGAGGCTTTAACCACCGAGTTGGTTGCTTGGAGGACTCACCCTCGCTCTATGGTCAACGTACGTGAAAAAGGGCGATCGCATGCAGTGGAAGCGGATACAGGGCGACTCTTTTACAGCTCAACTCATGGAGCCTTCGTCTCTATTGTTCTGCCCAGTGGCCTAATGCTCCACAAGGGCTATCACGCTATGTACAGCGACGGCTCTTTGCAGAAGGCTCGCCAATTGGTGGACTCTTTTATGAACTGTGAGGATATTCTGATGAACTTTGTGGTGGCGAATGCGACTGGAAGACCTCCCGTCATTGTGGACGTGAGCATCCGCAAAGCACTCATCAGAAAACTTGGAAAGTCTGGTGTAAGCGCAAAAGATGATCATTATGAACGGCGCAACACTTGCATTCGACTTTTGGGAGAGATGTTTGATGGCATTCCGTTACGGTATGCTGAACATGCTTTTTCTGCGAATTCTTCAGTGGACGAGGCACACAACAACTTTGATCAGTTTCTTATAATGAAGCGCAACTCCAAGCTCATTCTCTCCCCTCCCAACGACCTCGATCTTCCTCCTCTTTGCTTGGAATGCATTCACTATGGCCAACTCTATCACCATCACGAGGTGCTGATGTCGTCTCTCAACCAGACGACACTTGCTCTTCCTTGCGATCCTCTACAAACTCCTCACTTGTGCCAACAGGGAGACCAACGGATTCGAGTTAAGAGGCGGATGAGTGGGTTTCGGTGCAAATCCAAGAAAATAGGCATATGCAGGAAGCAACTGCAACGAAAGGCCATGGCAAACTGTATATTTTTGGAGCTATGTCCTTCTTCTGCTTCTCTTGTTTAAGGAAACAATTATTTATTGGTGAAGCCTTTGTGTCTTCTTTTCCTTTCGTCTTTCTTTGTTCCTTCGCTCGCTTTTTCCTATGTTGCCAGTTGGACTAACCGGTACAATCCGTGGCTTCATCGACGGGAGCAACTTGCTTGTTTCTTCTTGTGGTTTATTTGGTCTTTGTTTTTTTTTTTGTTCTTGAAGCATTAAGTTGGCTGGCCAAGGGCAACGAGGTGCTCAGCACAAAGAATGTCGTCCTTCTGTCACCTGGGCACGTGTGGTAATGGACACTCGCCTAAAAAGAGAAAACAAATGCTTGGAGGATATATTGCTTTCAACCAACCACAAGCCCCTTGGACAAAGACTCACGTCACAATTACCCTAGGAAGTTTAGTGTTAATGTCCGCTGGCGTGAACTTGTAGAACGCATAAGGAATAGCAGGTGGTTCGTGAAATGATGTGTTTGTACGCCCACGGTTCTCATTGGTCTGCCTTCCCAGCAGGTGGCACAAAATGGAGGACTTCTTAGGTGAAAATAATTATGACATTAATACATTTAAGAAATTAAGGCATTACACCTCAATACAAAATAACAGCTCTTTGTTGTTTGTTTCTATATTTTTCTTTCAAACAAACAAACATGAAGTCCTTTACTGTACCTCTTGTAGTACTCTCTGCTGTGCTGCTGTGCTGCTGCGCTTCCTTCGCTTCCGCCGAACCACGGCTCGACCCCTCCAGCTGGACGCTGCAGTGGCAGGACGAGTTTGAGGGCTCCGGCCTCGACCGAACTCTCTGGGACGTGGAGGTGAACTGTTGGGGAGGCGGCAACAACGAGAAGCAATGCTACGTGGACGAGGAGGACAACATCTTCCTGGAGGAGGGCATGCTTCACCTCCGCTCCATCCGCATTCCCGGCGGCACCACAGGAGACGCAAACAATGACTGTACCTTGGACCCCGAGCCCGAGCCTGGCGTTTGCACCTGGACGCAACCGCACACCAGCGGACGTATTCGCACGAGGAACAGCGACACAGGCTCTTTCCATCACGGTTACTTCGAGATCAGGTTTGCTTCTTCTTGTTCTTCTTCTTCTTCTTGTTCTTGTTCTTCTTCTTCTTCTTGTTCTTCTTCTTCTTCTTCTTCTTGTTGTTGTTGTTCTTCTTCTTCTTCTTGTTCTTCTTCTTCTTGTTCTTCTTCTTCTTGTTCTTCTTCTTCTTCTTCTTCTTCTTCTTCTTCTTCTTCTTCTTCTTCTTCTTCTTCTTCTTCTTCTTCTTCTTCTTCTTCTTCTTCTCTTTGTGAAACAAAATAAATAATATTTTCTACTTGTTTTTTTTTTTTAAAGAGCTCAGCTCCCAGATGGAGACTTCCGTTGGCCCGCTTTCTGGATGTTGCCCACTGATACGAAGTACCCCGGTTGGGCCGCCAGTGGAGAGATCGACATCATGGAGTACCGCTCCCAACTCGTGGACCAGATGGAGTTCACCCTTCATCACGGCGCTCCTTGGCCCGACAACCAGCACACCGGCTCTGGGCCAGTCAGTATGTTACCCTCCTCTCTCTTGTCCTTCCCAACCATCCATTGATCCGTTTCTCTTCATGTCCACCTTCTTTCCAAACCAGCTCTCGAAGGCGCCGACTTCTCCGCCGACTTCCACACCTTTGCCATCCTTTGGATAGAGAGTGAGATGCGTTGGTTCGTGGATGGTGTTGAGACCTACCACCTGGACCTGGACCGACGCTGGGACATTGGCGTGGAGGACAAGTCCGGCTACACGGCCAACGGGCAACCTTGGGACCAAGACTTTCACATCATCCTCAACATGGCCATTGCTGGCGGCTTCTTCGGCGGATCCATTGCAGACTATAACGATGACACGGCTCACCTCACCTGGAATAACGACTTTACCATCGACTACGTTCGTGTCTATGACGTGCCCGAGGATTGGGAGGAATACTATGTGGAGGACCTTCCTGGGGATGGCAGCACCGACGGCAGCACCGACGGCAGCACTGACGGCAGCGAAGATGGTGACGGAGAGAGTGGGAATGATGGTGATGCAGGTCATCGCCCTCTCCCTCTTTTCTTTTAAATGAATGAGCGGAAGACCAGTTACATGGCCATCGATATAACATTGTAACGTGTAATGCTAAAGGCTAAATAAAAACTGGTTTTGTCTTCTCTCTTCTCCTTTTTTTTCTTCCGTCTCCGGCAGCAGAAGATAATTCACGCGGAATACGTTGGCGACCAGCAACCAAACCTCAACGTCGGCGTTCGCTCAGCGAACTAGTGGTGCTAAAATGAGGGAGAATTAAAGAAACAACAGTCGTATCTGCAAGAGAAATGGGTTGAATTTGCAATAAAAAAAGACAGGAAGAATGCTAACAAAAAAGTCCGGGAATGTCGTAGGTGAGACCGAACTAATACAACAGATTCTCTGATCCTTTGGTTAAAGTTGAAGGTGCATGAAAGTGATCGACGGGAAAGAACTGTAAGTTACGGTAATGGCAGGAGGAGAAAGAACTTCACATGTTGTTTTTAGTGCTAGTTGCTAACTTTCTGATTTTCAAGTGAGAAATGGAGAGAGACAGGGAGAGGGAGAGAGGGAGAGAGAGGGAGAGAGAGAGTGTGTGTATTTTAAATAGGAAGGAAAGCAAACTAACCAGAAAAAAACAAGAACTATGTCGGCTCATCTTTCCTGTGAGCTGGATACGACAAAGAGTACTACTCATCGCTTAAACGAGGTTCGAATACACTGTAGATGCATGGCGGGAAGTGTGCTTCACACCTGAGCTCACTGGGGTTTGGTGAAGATGCAATTGACACTTTCTGCATCGTCGTCTGAAGAGCTTGAAGCCTGCTTGTTCGAGGGTCAAATGCGCCGGACTTATGCAGCGAGAGTTGTGGCATAAGTGCGATACCTCCAAGCCATGAACTAGCACTCGATAGTGCAGTAACCAAGAAATTGCACAAAGTATTTGCGGTTCTCCACAGTAGCTTGTAGATATCCATCATTTCCATCTTTGGGGTGGTGACAGTAACACCTCCACCTCTCTTCTTCAGCTTCTTCGAGGGTTAATTTTTTGTTGTCCGTCCCCTTGAGCATCCAACAACCTCCCGACCTGACAATACTTCCTTCCCATCTTTAGCAGGGAGTCCAGACTCAGCTCGTTCACAGTCATAACGTGCCCTGGGGTGTGTGGTTCCCGAACTTTTCTCTTCTTTCTATTGGTCGTGCTGGAACTAGCCTTGTGTGTCTTCGCTATTTGCCCGCGTGTTTGCCTGCACGTGCAGAACTGCGATGTTGCAGACGGTCGATCGTTTTATCCTTGTTTTGCTCATCATCTTCCATTCTCTCGTTTTCTTGCCTTTCTTGTTCGGCTTGCTTTCGAAGGTTCGCTTTGTAGAGGAGGTAGTTGGCTGTCTCCTCTGCCAATAAACGCACCGAGTTCAAAATGGAGAAGACGGATATTGGTTGGTCCTGTTCTACCTCATATTGGACATAGGATTGCGGCGTCCATTGAACGCTGATTTCCTCTTCCTCGCAAGTCGTGTCACTGGTTCCAGTGGGGTGTTGATTGGGCACCCAAGAATGTCCTTTTCAACCATGTCTGTTATTATCATTTTTTTTTTTTTGCTCAGCTCAGTTCTGCACAGTGAATGAAAGAACGGTGGGAGGAGAGCGGCATTATTAATTAAAATACATACCTTCTGGGACTGGTGTCAACCGTAGAACATGCTTGCGGTATCTATCCAACGACAACGAGCCCTTTGCCAAAAGCACATGCAACGCTGGGTTCTTTGCGAGACGAGTAGACCCTTGCGTCCCTTTGGCGATCTCCTGTCTTATAAGCTCCTCTTCGTCATATCCAGGAATCAATGAACTTGTCGAGCGCCGTTGCGTGCAATGCAATGTGTGGTGAGAGAGAAGAGAGAAGAGAGAAGAGAGAAGAGAGAAGAGAGAAGAGAGAAGAGAGAAGAGAGAGGAGAGAGGAGAGAGGAGAGAAGAGAGAAGAGAGAATGGAGGAGAGAGAAGAGAGAAGAGAGGAGATAAGAGAGGACAGGAGAGAGAAGAGAGAAGAGAGAATGTACATTTCTGTAGACATTGTAACATCAGCCGAAAAAGAAACAAAGATGAGCGCTGCTGTGCAAGACATCGTAACGAAGCTGCAGGATAAGAAGGAGGACCACGGGAAAGCCCTTCCATTGCTTCGCGATTTAGCTGCCGCGGCCTCTGATGGTTGGTTTCTTCTATTTTTGGTGCACTAAACAGGTTTGCTGATAAATCCTTTATTTTTTTTTTCTTTTGTCAAACTTTTCCCTCAGCTCAAATTCGTGAAAGTGTGGTGGAGGCCGTGGCCGCTGTTTTGGAGCTGATCAGAGCGCACACCGCACAAAGTGACCTTTTGAAACATGCGTTCACCGCTTTGGCGCACCTCACCTCCTACTCTGGTGCTTTCTTTGGTTATTTATGTTCCTCTCAATCACTTTCTTACACTATTTTTTTTTTGTGTTTTTTTTTTTGTTGGTGTTTTCTCGTTTTCGTTTTCTTCTTCTTCTTCTTCTTCTTTTTCTTTTTCTTTTTCTTTTTTTTTCTTTTTCTTTTTTTTCTTTTTCTTTTTCTTTTCTTTTCTTCTTTTTTTTTTGGGTGGGGTAAAGCCAAAAACCAGAACGAGTTTATGCAGGAAGGAGGGTTGGAGGCATTGCTCAACGGTATGAAAACCTGCCCTGATGATGCTGCCGTACAACGAGAAGCTCTCAAAGTGTTGATTAACATATCCTACAGTGATGGTATGCAACGGAGGATTGTATTCGTTACTAGTCCTTACGCTTTCGGCTTATTCCTGTTCTTGTTCTTGTTCTTGTTCTTGTTCTTCTTGTTCTTCTTCTTCTTCTTCTTCTTCTTGTTCTTCTTGTTCTTGTTCTTGTTCTTCTTGTTCTTCTTGTTCTTCTTCTTCTTCTTCTTCTTCTTCTTCTTCTTCTTCTTCTTCTTCTTTTCCTTTTAGAACATGAAAAGGCTGTGGTGGCAGGAGGAGCAGTTGATTTGGTTGTGAAAAGCATGGAGCACCATTCCAAAGATGAATCCGTTCAACACTTTGCATGTTGGGTGTTGTTGAATCTTGCTTCTGCTGGTACTCATTATTCTCTCTCCTTCTCTCTCTCTCTCTCTCTCTCTCTCTCTTGTATTTACTTTGTTGTCAAATAGCAACACCAGCAACAACAGCAGCTATCATCGCCGCGATGGGTGCTCATCACTCCAGCAGAGTTGTGCAGCATTACGGTGCATTTGCGTTGGAAAAAATCGCAGCCTTTCATGGTAGTTTATATCTTTCTCTCGTTTTCTGCTGCTTTCATGCTCTTTGCTCTTTGTCTCCTCGTTTTCTTTGCTGCTCTTGCTCTGCTTCTTCTTCTTGTCCTTGTTCTTCTTCTACTTCTACTTCTTCTTATCCTTCTCCTTCTTCTTCCCTCTAAACCATTATTATCATATGTAGAGGATTTACGAATGGAGATGGTGGTCAAAGGAGCTGTAGAGGCCTTAGCGGCAGCCAGTGCTTACTCAGAACTTCAAGTCTGCGTTATTCGTGCTCTTGGTAACCTTGCATGTAACAGTATGTACTTCACCATTAATTTTCTTGTTCTTTCATCTTTGTTCTTTCTTGTTTCTTCTATCATCTATCTTGTTTACTGTTTATTGTTTCTTCTTATTTCTTGCTTTTATCTTTCTCTTCTTCATTCTGTATGCTTACTTTATTTCAAAATAGATGAAACACAAACAGCGGTTGTATCCAAAGGCAAAGGACTGCCCACTGTGATGGCTGCCATGAATGACAATCCTACCGATGAGACCTTGTTGACGTACGCGTGTTGGGCCTTGGAACAATTTGCAAGCGAGAATCCTGGTACTTTCGCTCCTTTCTTGTTTCTCCTTGTTTTAGTTTATTCTTACCTATGTATTCTCGGTAGTAAACCAGCAAGCTATATTCGAGGCAAAAGGAGTTGAAGCAATCATAACGGCCATGAAAGCATTTCCTGAGTCAAAACGACTGCTATTCAGCGCTTTGGGTGCTCTCCTTAACCTTAGCTGTAATGACGGTCAGTGGCTTGTCATTTTTTTTTTTGTTTGCTTTCTGCTTTCTCATCTTTTTGCCGCCTATCTCTTTCACTCCTTACAAAACCGATAGACATTGAAAAAGCGAGCATCAGTACTGGTGTTATCGAGATTGCGTTGGATACAATTAAGCGTCACAACGATGTGCTCCTGCGTTACTCTGGTGTTTGGTTGTTGGCTAATCTAAGCCACACCTTTGGTTCCTATCTTTCTTCTCTTTTATTGTAAACTCTTCTATTTCATTTTTGACCAGAACGCAAAACACATACCAGATGAAAATAGGCGTTACATCGCTAAAAACGGAGGCATTGATGCCATTGTAGCTGCCATGGATGAGCACAAGGATTTTTCTGACTTGATGTCTCATGGTTGTCTTGCGTTGGTCAACCTTGGCAAACTTGATGGTGATCCTCTCTCTCTTCGTCGTTCTCTTCTCTTCGTCGTTCTCTTCTCTTCTCTTCGTTGTTCTCTTCTCTTCTCTTCGTCGTTCTCTTCGTCGTTCTCTTCTCTTCGTCGTTCTCTTCGTCGTTCTCTTCTCTTCTCTTCTCTTCGTCGTTCTCTTCTCTTTCTCTTCTCTTCTCTTCTCTTCTCTTCTCTTCTCTTCTCTTCTCTTCTCTTCTCTTCTCTTCTTTTCTCTTCGCATTCTGTTTCTCTCCCGTTCTCTCTTCTGAATGCTTTCGGTTACATCAGAAAATTTGGAGTTGCTGAAACAAAAGGGAGGAGAGCATTTACATACTTGTGCAGACGCAGCAGACGATCCTCACACCCAGCGTGCTGCTGAACAGCTGTTACACAAGATGGAAAACAACTGAGAATGCTTTTCTTTGTATTATTCTTGTCTTATTAACATTTTTTTTTGAAAAAGAGACAAAGAAGAAGAAGAAGAAGAAGAAGAAGAAGAAGAAGAAGAAGAAGAAGAAGAAGAAGAAGAAGAAGAAGAAGAAGAAGGCAAGAAGAAGAACAAGAACAAGAACAAGAACAAGAAGAAGAAGAAGAAGAAGAAGAAGAACAAGAAGAAGAACAAGAACAAGAAGAAGAAGAAGAAGAAGAAGAAGAACAAGAAGAAGAAGGGTAGCTTATTGTTGCTGAGACCGCATAGCAGTGGTGCTCTCTTCCAACCACTTCAAATACGGCGGGTTGCCCTTTTGAATGGGCAGGCTGATCACTTCAGGCACTTCGTAGGAGTGTTTGGCTTTCACGGTGGAGATGACCTGATCCAAAAGGTCTGTGCGTGTCTTTATGACCAAGAGGAGTTCTGTGTCTTTTTGGATCTTCCCTTGCCACACATACTTCGAAGTAATACCTATCAAAAAAGAATGCATTCTTGGTGAGTGTGGACAAAAAAACAAAACACAAATGCAAACCTGGAACTATGTTCACACAAGCAACAAGACCAGCTTCTAAGAGAGCATCGCTCACCTCCTCAGCCTGTTGCATGCTGTTGGTGGTCACAAAGGCAACGCTAAACTTGCCTTCTGCATCCAAAGATCGAGACGGCTCCATGGTGGTGGTATTCTATTCTTCTCCCCAACAAAAGCAAACAAGCCAATACCACTTGAAACAAAGTTATGCAGGCTAAACAGGCAGGTAAAACAAAAAAAAAAAAAAGCAGAGACGGAGCAGCAGCAGCAGTGACCAACAAGCAAAGAACAGCGAAGGCAGCTTCTTCTTTTGGCTCTTCACTGGAATGCCAAAAATGTTAACGATGTGAGAAATTTTATGCATGTTAGGAATGTAGATCTTTATTTTCCACTCCAGGACGACACGAAAACCACCAGTGGAAAAAAAAAAAGAGGATGGAGCGCGAAGGCAAGCAAGAGGAAGGGGAGGAAGAGGAGGAGGAAATCCAAGCCCTTCCCTCCTTGCTCCAATCCTTTGCACACTGTACCCACTGCGAGCTCTCTCCTTTAACGAGCTGACCTCCTTGCCATAGCAGCGCTCACCACCCTTCCTCATCCCTCCTCGATCGTCGTTTCCTGCAGCACCTCAGCATCGATTGGATTTGCAACTAACTACATAACAGAATTCTCTTTTCTTCATCGCTCACTTCTCCATCGTCCGAGGACATCCTTTCATTCACATTAACCTCAGGAAAGTGAGTCCCAGCAACACTATGTTAGCTTTCACTATGGGTGTTACAGGAGACGACACTTCTGCGTACATCAGAACTCACTCCTCTCATCCTTCACAAAAGGTCTGCTCCTATTTTCTGTTCCCATAAAACAAGAACAAGAAACGAGGAAACATTCCACCTCTCTTTACTTTCTGTACAATACTTTCTTCAGCTGACCATCCACAACCTTGTAGACGGGCACCTCAAGCTCCTTCATTACTATCCGCATCACCTCGTCCGTTCGGCCTCTGATCACCATGCTGGCGTACTTGTCGTAGGGCGTCTTTTGAAGGTTCACGATGACCAACTTGCCTCCTTCCTTCTTGTAGGAATGCTCCACAAGGTTACAGGCCGGAGAGACCCTGAGGGACGTGCCAAGAACCAACGCCAGATCGCAGCGTTCAGAGTGCTCCTTGGCCTTGCGCCATTCCTCAGGGGGTAGAGGGCTGCCAAAACCAACACCCGTATTGGAGAACTCGAAGCAGCCGCACTGCTGGCACTTGACCGGCCGTCGGATGCGCTTGCTGCCGGGAGAGATGAGAAAGTGCGGGGCTTTGCAGCGGTCGCACTCTTTCTTCATTCGACTGCCATGAAGCTCTGACATTTTGTTGGGAGACACCTGAGTGAGCAAGTCGTGAGTAAAGAGAAAGAGACAAACACGGGAGCACGAAAGTTGATTACATACCCCAGACATAAGATGAAGACCATCCACGTTGGTGCTCACGAGAAACTTGAGATAAGACTCGTCTTCGGAGGGAAGATGCATGAGCGTAGCCAATGCTCTGTGGGCGAACGTGGGAGAAGCTTCGTTTAACCTCTCCCCGAAGGAAGCAGGTGTCTCTCCTTCTGCTTCCAAGGTCCAAACTCCTTTTGGTCCTCTGCAAACAGAATAAGAAAATTAGAAACTGAAGAAGAAACAATGGAGCAGAACAAAGCGTTCGAACAACAAAAGAAAAAGGAGTAGAAATGATTGAGGAAGCAAACCTGTAGTCGGGAATGTCAGCGGCAGTCGATATGCCAGCTCCGGTGTAAGCCACGGCATAGTTGCTCTCTTTCATCCACTGAGCCAGCAGCCTGGCCTTGCGTTCAATCTCTTCCAGCTCGTCGAGATACTCGGTCTTGTCCTCATCGTCCTCAATCTGGTAGGAGCAGAAGCCTTTGCTCACTATCAAAGTCTCTCCTCGAATCTCTTTCGATACTACGTTCAGTTGTTTCCGGTTGAACCGTTTGATGTTGGTGTGAAGAGAGGAGGCGCTATTGCTTCTGGTTTGGTGGTGGGAAGGCGATGCCACAGGAGGAGGAGGAGGAGGTGCTACTAGTTTCGTTTGCATGTTTATTTGTTTGTTAGGTCAAACTAGAGTGGTTACTCAAGGTTTAGAGGAAACGATCCTTTATTTTATTCTTCAACAGAACATAACAACCCGGTGAACCGAAGATACGTACCTCTTCAGGCAAAAAGGCAGGTTTTATGCTGCAAAGCAGAGAAGGGCCTGCCGTTCCACCTCCTCTCCTCTCCTTTTCTGTAGTTTCGCTGAAGGGGCACCCCGGATGTTTGATTTTTTATTGGCTCTATGAAAAGTCCAATGTACCCTGGCGTCGATGGAAACCGAAGTGATCGTCGCCCAAGTGGCGAGAGCGTGTCGATGGAACCGTTGGCAATTCCAAGACGATTTCCCCAGTTCTACTCTTCCAACTCGTGCATGCGGCTGCACATAAAAGGAGCTCTGGATTACGACCCAATGATGTTGTTATGAGAACAATGCCCGCTCAAGGTGGTGTCTTTACGTTGGTTGCGTTTCTCGTTCTTTCGTTTGCCCAATGATGTTGTTATGAGAACAATGCCCGCTCAAGGTGGTGTCTTTACGTTGGTTGCGTTTCTCGTTCTTTCGTTTTGTTTCGCAAATGCCTACACGAGCACCGCTTGCCAACGAGAGCAGCGTATAACCTTTCGTTACCTTGTGGATGGGCCTTTGCGCCCTCCCTCTGCAAACGAGCCCAACGAAGCAGTCAACGGCTCCCAGGAAGAGGTTCTATGCTTTGATGGCCTCATCCAGGACGCCGATCATCCTCTCTCCTCGCTAGGCACCTTGACAGGCTGCGCCAGGATCAACTCTGCCCATTCGGTTTCTTACAGCGAGCTCTCAGCCTTTCAAGCAACTGTCAGACACATCATCCGACTGGATGGCAGAGGCACCATAGTGGACGACGATGAAGCCAGCATCCTTCCACTCATCAACCCTCTTTCTGACGAGTTCACACACGGGGTGACGGCATTCACGGAGGAGCCGAACATCGTGGAGGAGGACGGAACGAAAGAGTTCCAGGGCAAAGAGGGAGTCGTGCAGGTCATGGGAAGGATGAACCTGGCCGATTTTCCCAATAGCCTGATCTTTGAGGCCATTTTCGATATCACCATTTTCTAAAGCGATGTAGTTGCTTCATCCTTTACTTTTTTAATTCTGGGTATCCTTCGAAGTGGTTTGCGCTGTTTTCGTTTGCTCCACCCTATAAGAGGTTTCTTTTTCTTATATTTTTTATGTTTTGGCATAGTCAACAAAAGTTGCAGTGGGTTAGAGTCGAACGTGAACATACTCCACGATTATTGAAGCTGACGTCATTAAATTTCAAATATGGTAAGTAACACGTCGACACCAAAGCACAGCATAGACATGGAAGACGTGCTACGCAATGAGGACCTGCTGCTGATCGTCTTTGGCTTTCTTGCCGAGGATGAGGAGGAGGAGAACGAGGACCCGCTTTCACGGCGTCTGGGCAGAGAAGGGCGTGACCGAAAGTTTTCCTCCGAAAGAGCGCAAGGCAACTACGCCAAGGACCTCTTCTACGACGACGGCGGTGCCTGGTTTCCCAACCGACCTCTGTTCGCGGGCGCCGTCCAACTGGTTTGCCGCCGATGGCAGCGCGTAGCGGAACGTTGCCTCCAGCTGTGCGAAGCCAGGGCGTTTGACCGACGCAAACTCGCTGTGTGGGAGCGTTTGGCTCGTCGCCAAGCCGCGCGTGTCAAACTGTCTGCCGAAGACGCGCTCTCTCTCGACCAGCAACTCGAACAGCTTCTTCGACAAAGTGATCGTCGTAACACCCGCGAAGTGCTTCAAAACGGACGTCTTAATGCTCTCCTTGAGGCGGGTGCATCCACCGACACCCTGTCCAAGCACGAATCCAGCACCTTCAACCTGGCTGACCTTCTTAGATTCATTTTTCGCAGCTCCTCCCGCTTCACCCGCGCGTCAATGGGAGACTTTGTGGTCTTGGAGGAGCTCATCTGCTCCGCGGGCAAAGGCCTTGGCTGGTGCTTTCACAGAGCGTACATGGGCTGGGGAGGAGAGGAGATCCCTCATTTCGTGCTCACTGCGATGACCACGGGTACACCCTGGGGAGAACCTTATCGTCCCAAAGAAGATAAGCCAGCGATGAAACTCAGCCGTCGCGCCTTTGGCGTGTTCAGAACCATGCTTCTGGCTCGATTGTACCATGCCACAACGGCCAGACAACAACCTGCTTGGCTTGTTCCCAAGGCTTGGTCAGGCTCCTCCCATTCTTACAACTGGTGTTTGGCAGAGAACCTGGAGGACCTTAACGTCTTATTACCAATGCCTGGTAGACGGCTGCCCATCCTTGCTTCTCACGTCCTTGCACATCTCGCAAGGCTGCGCTCATCTCCTTCTTCCTCCTCGTTCTCCCCTTCTTTTACTTCCACTTCCTCGCTTTTTTCTTCTTCACAACAACGAGTACTAACATGGGATGTACTAAGATTGTTGGAGATGGGAGGCTTTCTTCGTGGCGTTTCTTTTCCACCTCCTCTTTGCTCCGACGATCCGTTCACACGAACTTGTCTAACGGGATTCTGTTCTCGTCATCTTGTCCTTCCCAACGACCCTTTTCTTCTTCAGGCTCTTCGCTTTCACCTTTTCAACAATATCCGTGCGGGAATGGTTGAAGATGAGAAAGAGAAGCAGTTCTTCGTGGAAGCCCTACGGCTGTTAGTTAAGAAGAACCTCAGTTCCAAGCCCCAGAGGAACAGGTTGAAGGGATGTTTGAACGCATTTCCCGAGCTAAGAGGATGGATGGTGGAAGGAGAAGCTGGTATGGTGCTGATGAAGGACCTTTGTCGAATGCGATGCAGAGAGCTGTTGGAGTTCTTTTTGCGAGAAGAAGGAGAAAGAATGAAACCCCTACTTGGAGCGCTGGTGGAGTGCATGCGATCAACCGAGGTTCGGGGATGCAAGCACAAGCTCATTCGTATGTTGGAGAAGAGAGCAAAGAGCGACCATGGACGGTGAAGGACACAGTGGGCTGAAAATGGTAGGTGTAGGTTTAGTTGCTCTTCCTTTCATATTAATTAAACTAAACTTCATTACACGAACAGCAGCACACTTGACCGTAGAAAATGCAAGCACCAAGCTCTCTTGGCGGCATGTCCAACTTGCTCACAACGTTTGCTGTTTATGCACCATAGCAAAAGAAAACCCTCAGCAGCGTGACATCCGCGCAACGGCCCACATTCATTTACTTGGAGGAAGATGCCATCGATGAGGAGCTGCTGTGCCCCATTTGTCACACTCCGTTCATGAAGCCTGTTCAGACTGCTTGTTGCCGAGCTTGCTTTTGCCACGACTGCATTAGCCGCACGGCTTCCTGTCCTCTCTGTCGCCGCTCCTTCGCTCGAGCCAAAGAGCTTCAAGAACCAAGTCGTTTGGTCAACAACCTCGTGAACCGCCTCAAAGTTCGCTGTTCTCATTGCTCAACTGAATGTGAGAGGTAGCTCTTCTCTAGCCCGTTCTTTTCTTTTTTCTTTTTTCTTTTCCTCCTCGTTTCTTTTTCTCATGTTTCTTGTTCTGTTGTGCAACAGAGGAAACTTTGAAAGCCATGTGGAGAAGCAATGCCCAGTACTTTGTCCATTTGGTTGTGGTTCCCAACTAACCAGAGCATCGCTGGTTGAGCACGAGGAGCAGTGTTCCGAGAAGCAAGTCCATTGTCAAGGAGCAGACGTTGGATGCCTAGCCACCATGCTTCAAAGACACAAGAAGGACCACGAAAGCTCCTGCGCTTTTGTTACCCTTCGTCCCACACTTTTGGCCATGCAAAACAGGATAAAAGCGCTGGAAGAGCAGACGTCGCGCCAACTACATCAGCTCACCGACCTCTTCTATCACCATAACCATTCCGACAAATACTTGCAGCTGACCAACATAACGTTCCATTCAGCGGACAAGGTGAGGATTGGCAGCCAAGGAACGGTTTTTGCGAATTGTACGTTTGAGCCAGGTTGTCGCTTTGGGCAACTGTTGAAAGGGGTCACCTTCGAGGACTGCATTCTTCAAGGCGTTGATCTCACTTCCTCTGGCACGCTTGAGAGTGTACTCTTCCGTGAGTGCAATCTGCACAATGTTAGCTTCCGTGGTTGTACCCTCCTCAATGTTCGTTTCGCACGTGGAGCTTCCCTCTTTGACGACTCAACAAACGCTTTGGCAACCGCGGACTTTACCGGAGCAACCTTGGACCCAAGCAGCAAAGAAAGCGCCAAGCAACATGGCGCAAGGCTAACCCACACCTCGCAAGCACCACAAACCTTCCCTGCTTCTTCTAGCCTCTTTTACTGCTGATCTGTTCTCCTTCCAACCCAACTCATCGACAAGAATCAGCTTTTCTTCTCTCTCTCAAACAAAATAAAGAAAAAACAAGCAGAGAGAGAGAGAGAGAGAGAGAGAGAGAGAGAGAGAGAGAAAAGCATGCAAGCCAAAAGGGCAGAAGGGTTGTTGTTCAGGAACGTGTTGGTGGGCACCTGCCAGGACATGTGCCCAAAGAAAGAGCGAGAGCAACGCGCCCGTTGCGGCCACCTCAGCGTCTTTGAGCAAGCCGATCTTGGCCAAGCAGAGGAGGAGAGACAACGCCGCACCAACAACAGCAAGCAGCTCCTCACAAGGGGCAGAAGAACCACGAATAGAAGCAGCGGTAGCAGGCACAACACGGCAACAGCGACAGCGACAACGAAGTATGCCGTCAAGCAGTACTTTCGGTTGAGCGGCCACTCGCAACCGCCTGAGACGGTACGGCCCATGCCCGTGCTCCTGCGCACGCTGGACTACCTTCTCAGCGACCGTGTTCTGCACAACCATTCGTACCCTTTCTGGGAGGTTCATGCTTCGTTCTTCTTCTACTCTTCTCTTTTTGTTCTTCTTCTTCTCGTTCTCTCTTTCTCTCTTTCTCTCTTCTCTTTCTCTCTTCTCTCTTCTCTGCTTTAACTTCTCTCATGTTATTTGATCTCAAACAAAAAGGTGTATGCTTTTGTGAGTGATAGAATGAGAGCGATACGACAGGACATTACACTACAAAACCTCGGTGGGCTGGATTGTGTTCGTATCTACGAAGCCATGGCTCGTTTTCGTAAGCAACACTTGCACTCTTCTCCTTTTGTTCTTCTCTAGTCCTGCGTTCTCTTCTTTGTTCTCTGTTCTCTGTTCGCTTTCTCCTCTCTCTCTCTCTCTCTCTCTCTCTCTCTCTCTCTTTGTTCTTGTCTGCTTTCGCTTTCCTCTTTTCGTTTCGTTGCCCTCAACCTATTTCTTTTGTTTAACAGACATTCTGAGCGAGCATCGCTTGTGCCATCAGTCCCACAAACAGTTCTCGTTCTACTTTCATCAAAACCGAGAACAGATCCAAAATTGTCTTCTCAGTCTTCAATACGAATGTACGGTATTCTTTTCTCTGCTTATTCTCATGTCTTCGCTCATGGTCTTTCCACAGACAGAGCTATTCGCGAGAAAGGCATTCGATGTAGTCACGAACCTGAGTTCACCGCCTACTCTGTCCTTGTACACATTGATAGTTCTGATCTCACCTCCTTGCCTTCTTCCTTCTTAACGAAACCTTCCGCTTCTTCTTCATTATGGAAAGAAGGACACGAATTGTTAACAACAGCGATGACCGTGTGGACAGCTTTCCACAACAACGACTACGTCACGTTCTTCCAAGAAGGCATACGCAGCGAACACTCCTCCTTTCTCTTCTCCGTTCTTCTGCATCGCGTCTTTGCGGACATTCGATGGTCAGCGGTGAAGATCATGAACAAAGCGTATCATCGTTCAGAGGCAATTCCTCTCGGAGACATCGTTGACATGTTGCTCTTTGATGGAGAGCAGGAGGCAGCCGAGTTCTTGGCAGCATGTGGATTGTTGAATTCCCCTGGGGACAGAGTTGTTCATTTCAAGGCTCCTCGTCTTTCTATTCGTGAGTTTTCTTCACTCTTTTCGTGCTTTCCTTTCCCTAGTTCTTCCTATCTCTTACTGCTTTTTCGTCCCTCCACCGATGCAACAGCATCATCCATTTTGTCCTCTCCACCAGCGCAACCTTCGCAATGGATAAACCAAAAGTCCGCTTACAAGAACACAAGAGATTTACTTGGGTGGACCTCTCTTTCTTCACCTTCCACTGGTTCTTCTTCTCATCTCTCATGTCTTGAACTTACTGCCGGACAACTTCTTCGGTTTTGGGCCTCCAAGAAAAGAGACCTTCTATCCGACCTTCAGAAACTGCCGCCTGACCTCATCTCCTTTCTCGAACCCTGGCTCACTCAACGTCAACTTGCGCTATATCATAACCTTTCTTCTTCTTCTTCTTCTTCTTCTTCTTCTTCTTCTTCTTCTTCTTCTTCTTCTTCTTCTTCTTCTTCTCTCATCCAAAAAATTGCAGATTGAATGAAGAAGTTTTTTTTAAGCTACTCATCCTCTCTTCGTCTTGTGGGCAGCAGAGGCATGCAAGGTCTGCGCCAAGGTGCGGGCCAGCACGGAGGCCATGAGGGAGAGCAGGCAGCCCGCCACGCTGACCACCAGCAAGGCCACCCAGAGGCCGTGGTTCTCCAGGAGGCGGCTCTGGCGGAGGGCTCGGCCCAGGAAGGGGGACCAGTCGTGGGCGAAGAGCAGGATCACGCCCAGGAAGTTGGTCAGCAGGAGGGCGGCGGTGGAGAGCAGGGTGTAGAGCCTTAGCATGGAGGGAGAGCTCTTCTTGAAGGCCCTTTGGCCGAGCACAATGGTGCACCCGTAGAAAGCGGCCGTGGAGAGAAGGAGCACCTCGTAGAGGCTAACAAAGGTGGAGAAAGAGTCTGCAGAAAAGTGTAATACAATCAATCAGGGAAAAAAAAACGGAATGAACAAGAAGAAGAAGAAGAAGCCACACCTTTTTGTTGTTGTTGCTGCTGTTGTTCTTGTTTGGGAGGTTGGTTGGCGGTGAGGTTGAGGGCCACGTTAACAGCGATGAGAAGGATAAGGACCAGGCAGTAGAGGGCCTGCCAACGACAAACGTTGGCAAATCGTTGTCTTAGCTTGGCCAGGACCTCGTATCGTTGCTCCACCTGCATCCTGTACCTCCCATCCGAGCCGTCGCTCCCTTCCACCTTGACGCCTCTCGCCTCTCTGTTCATCTTTTTCTTTTGTTTTTGATTTTCTTCTCAGTGAATTTACACCTAATAGGTTGACATTTACTAATATCGACACAAATTAATCTAGATCATGACATCAGATCTTAAATATTGATTTTTCATTGGGTTAAATCTTTACTTAAGAGTATTTTTGTCGACGAAAGTTGATTCAGATCTTACGTATTGATTTTTCATTGGGTGGCAGGTTCATCCATTACGCCCATTTTTCTTATTCCTTTTCTTTTTCTTTTTCTTTTTTTTTTCCCCGGAGATTACGAGAAGGAAAATGGCACGGACGGCGGAGGACCTGGAGAACGGAAGGCTCAACGAACCATTTTGTTGGATAGAGTCTGTGCTGCCGGAGGAACTGCTTTCCCTCGTTTTCGACCATGTGCCTCTGGACACGCTCGCCATTGCGGCGCGGACGTGCAAGCGGTGGTATTCTTGTTGCCCGGCTTCCCTTCGCAACGAGCTCTCTGTCTGGGCAGTTTGCAGAGGAGTGGCGCTGCTTGAATGGGCCGTACAGAACGGTCTCACCCTGGACGAAGAAACGTGTTGGAGGGCCTCCTCTCTGGGCCGCTTGGACGTGCTCCAATGGATCTGTTCCCAGGTGGAGCCTTGTCCTTTGGACGAACGAACGTGTGAACATGCTGCCCTAGCGGGCCGTTTGGACATCCTCAAATGGGCTCACGTGGAGAAAAGCTGTCCTCTGGGAGACGCGTGGAACTCGGCAGCTGCCAGTGGGCAGATCCACGTCCTTGAATGGGGTCTGCTCCCCTCAAGGAAGGAGCAAGAAGATGGAGATGAACAGAAACCAGGGCCTATGGTGGATGTTTGGTTGTCCAGAAACGCAGCGATAAATGGACAGTTGGAGGCCCTGAAGTGGATCGTGGAGAAGCTCAAGAGCCCTTGGGACGAGAAAACATGTGCGATGGCTGCCAGAGAGGGACACCTTGACATACTGCAATGGGCCAGAGAGAACGGATGCCCGTGGGACGAGAGGACCTGTTCCGCTGCTGCTCGTGGCGGGCATTTGGGAATCTTGAAGTGGGCCAGAGAAAATGGCTGCCCTTGGGACCGGAGAACTTGCAAAGGAGCAGTTCGTTACGGCCACTTAGAATTATTGAAGTGGGCTCATGAGCAAGGATGCACTTTAGACGAAGAGATCTGTATGATGGCAGTTGGTTATGGATACCCTGACATCTTGAAATGGGCTCGTGGACAGGGATGTCCTTGGGATGAGCGAATCTGCCTTGTGGCTGCTCGTTTTGGAGACTTGGCGACCTTGCAGTGGGCCAGAGAGAATGGTTGTCCTTGGGATGAGGATACTTGCCATGAAGCAACAAGCGGAGGCCACTTAGAGGTGCTGAAATGGGCGCGTAAGAATGGGTGTCCCTGGGACGCGGATGTCTGCCATATAGCAGCCTTCTACGGTCGTTTTGAAATTCTGAAATGGGCTCGTGCGAATGGATGTCCCTGGGACCAATGGACATGCAGCGAAGCGAGCAGAGCTGGACGTTTGGAGATTGTAAAATGGGCCAGAGAGAACGGGTGCCCTTGGGACGAGATTACCTGCTGTGAAGCAAGCAAACGAGGACACCTGGACATATTGAAATGGGCAAGAGAGCATGGCTGTCCTTGGGACGAGGAGACTTGCGAGGGTGCAGCTGCTGGAGGTCATTTCGAGGTGTTACAGTGGATCCATGCGAACGGATGCCCTTGGGACGAGACAACATGTGCCGCTGCAGCAGCGGGAGGACATCTAGAGATTTTACAATGGGTTAGAGAGAAGGGATGCTCATGGGATGAACAGACTTGCGCAGCGGCTGCAAGCGGAGGACACTTGGAGGTATTGCGATGGGCAAGAGAGAATGGCTGTCCTTGGGACGAGAGTGCTCATGATCTAGCAGCAGCTAGCGGGCATAAGGAGCTGGTACAATGGCTGAAAGAAAATGGGTGTCCTGTTAGGAATAATGAAGAAGGAGAAGGTAATGAACATGCTATATCAGAGTGATGAGAACCATAACATTTTTGCATCATACGTTATTTTTATTTGTGCTTTAAACGGAGTACAAAGCAGCAAAGATAAAAAGACAGACCTACAAAGAAAAGAAGAGTTTTCCCTTGGAAGTTACAATACTTGACTTAAAGAATCAGTTGCTCCAGTCAAGTCAAGCCCAATGCATCCTGAAAATGAAACATTGAGAAGAGTGCATGCATGGAAGTTTGCACCAGTCAAGTTGCATTTGCAGAATGTGCAGTCTTCTATGCGGCCCAGCGAAAGTCAGCTTCACGAAGGTCGCAACGTTCTAACGTCACCTGACACAAACTTTCCGTGAGCCGAATACCTTTCTTCAACAAAGAAGGCGGTGACGAAGATGATGCCGAAGCTGAAGAGGAAGGCGCTGGACTGTACCCGTTAAATGTACAGTCTTTGTAATGCCATTCTTTCCAAGAACTGAATCACCAGTAGCGAATGACGTGTCTCTGATAAGGTTTCTTTCATAGTAATGGGAGTGATGAAAGAAGATGCGGCTTAGTTTCTCTACTTGTGTCGTAAGCTGCCGTTGAGAATCGAGAGCAACGCTTATCAACTGGTTCTCCAGTCTCAACTTGTCTCTCTCTAGTTTGTCTATCCGGTTTTGCAGCTCTCTTTCTTGGTACAGTAGTCTCTTATCCAATTCCTGCTTTTCCTCTTCCAGCTTGTTCATCCTGTTATGCATGTGCAGAAGACAAGGACGAAGGGCAAGCGCTCTCGTGGCAGTAACTTGGTTATGTGTGTGTTTAATCAAATGGAATTGGGTCCAAAGAAAGAGAAGGAGCAAGAGTTGTCGTTTGAAGTATTATGTTGCTCCGATGGCTGTTGCTGCTGCGATGGTGGCCTTGGCGAGAATTGTGCGCCGCACCTCTCAGCGCTCTGCCTGCTGCTATTATCCAAAACAGCCCCAGTCCAGTCCACCATCTCCAAGTGAGGAGGCGTGCAGGCAATGTCCCCAAAGGAGAGCTCCTCCCCTTGAAAGGAAACGTTTGTGAGGCGGCACGCGTGAAAGGTCGCCATTTCCAAGTGGCAGCCTTGGAAGCGGACCTGGTCCAGCGAGCCACAGAGGCTAAAGTCAGCCCCGTGCAACTTGCACTGAATGAAGGTGATCCCCTTCAAACATGGTGGATGCATGAACTTGAAACCCGGCTCAAAGGTGCAGTTCTTGTAGACCATGCCTGGATCCAGCCTGATGTTGTAGCCATGAGAAAAGGTCGCGTTGCTGATCACCATTACATCCCCTCCTTCTGAAGCAGCGCCGCCATCACTACTGCTGGCAGAGGAGGAGTGATGAGAGTGATGAAAGAAGATGTCGGTTAGGCAGCTGAGGTGCTTCTTGGTATGGGAGGTGTTGACAGTGGTCATGAATAAGAGTTCCTGGTTGTTGTGGATCAGCTGAGCGACGCGTTCTTCCAGCAGGTGTAATCTGTTTTGCATAGCTAAAAGGTTGGAGCGAAGCGCAACAAAAGGGCAGAAGCTTTCGTGCTCCTGCTTGTCTCTCTTGGGCATGGTGGCTTGACAACCAACGTCCTCCGCCATGCAGAACACTATTTTACCGTCACATACAGGTTCGTGCTCCAACAGAGTTGACCGGCTCAGTTGGCTGCCACATTCGAAAGGGCAGTATACTGGGCAGTGTTTATCAACATGCACCTCGAAGTCTCCTCTGGAAAAAGAATTGAACGTTGTGAAGGAGAGGTGGAAGCGAAAAAAAAAAAACAAGGAGAAGGAGAAGGAGAAGGAGAAGGAGAAGGAGAAGGAGAAGGAGAAGGAGAAGGAGAAGGAGAAGGAGAAGGAGAAGGAGAAGGAGAAGGAGAAGGAGAAGGAGAAGGAGAAGGAGAGGGAGAAGGAGAAGGAGAGGGAGAGGGAGAAGAAGAACAAGAACAAGATGAAGAAGAACAGGAAGAAGAACAAGTCAAACTACGAAAAACAAACCTTTCGCATTCTGCTCCACAATCCGAACAACGGACTAGGAGCCGGTTCACAAGGTTGTTGACCAACCGCCCGGTGTCTTGGAACTTTTGGTTCTGCCCAAAGTGGTAACGACAGAGCGGGCAGGAGCTGGTCCGGCTGAGGCAGTCCTGGCAAAAACAAACACGGCAACAAACGGTCTGAACGGGATTCACAAACGGGGAGTGGCAAATGGGGCATATCAGCTCCTCGTCGATGTCCTCTTCCTCCACGTATGAAAAAGTTGGCCTTGGGATCCCCGCGATCATGGCGATGTACTCTTGTTGCGTCTGTTCAGCTCGTGAGGCTTGCATCCTTCATGTGTTCTTTGCTTTTGCTTTTTTCAGCTCCTTTTGTTATAGACGACTTTTCAACAAAGGAAGTCTATAATAGGGTGATAGATAAGAGAGAGCAGACAGACAAGAGCTTGGATATGAGAAAGGATGAGAATTGGAAAAGAGAGGCAGAAGAGAAGGAAGGAGAAAAGAAAAAAAAAAGAGAAGCGAGAAAACGTGTTTGTTGTTCAAAAAATAATTAAAAGAGGATACAAGTACAGCATTCGGCGTGGTCGGGCGTTGGGGATAAGAGAGGGGATCGTTCTGCGCTGATTTTTTGGGTTTTGGAGTTGCGAGACGGCCGAAGAGAGGAGGAAGAGTGGTTGGAGGAACGGGTGGAGGAAGAGGAGGAAGAAGGATGGTTGGAGGCCAAATGAACGTTCAACACGTCCACTTTTTTGTATGACATTATCGTTGTGGGTGCTAAAAAAAAAACGGGAGTGAGACAAAAAAAATAAACAGAGAAATAAAGCAATGAACAAACGAAAAGAAAGCTAAGAAAAAATGCGAGAACGAACTAGAAAGAATAATGGTATGCAAAGAAAAAAAGAACAAACCTTTGGTGCCAGCGTCAACAAGCTTTGCATTGATGCTTGGCAACTTTAAGTAGCGACAGATGTGGTTACACCGATGGGTAGCGAGGAAACGCTCAAAGCCACGCTCTCCCAAGTTGCCTTTGCCGAAACCGATGCCGTCCTCGTTGTGTATTTGTGGGTCAGTGTAGAGGTCGTTCACGCCTTGGATGTCGCATATTAGCAATGTCTTTTTGGAGGCTTCGTACGTAAAGTGGCTGAATGCTATAAAAAGTAAAGAGAAAGTGGAAAAACGTGAATAAAGAGAAAAGGGGTTTGGAGAAAGATAAGCAAATGAAAGAAAAAGGAAAGGGGAAAGAGAAGCAGAGATAAGGGCAAAGAGAGAAAAGAAAGAATGGTTACCTTGCGGAGTGTTTCGTTCATCATCGCTTACGTATCCAAAGTTATTGTTGTGTTTCCGATAGGGTCCTGCCACATATTTCTCCACTCCACAACTGCGAATGATTTTGCATTGACGCGTTACAAATAAGTCGGAGAAGAAAGAGGAAAACGCAACAACTGGGACCGAAGCGAAAGGGGGGGGGGGGAGAGAGAGAGAGACTTACATAGGTCTACCTGGCCGATCCACAAGCTCCAACAGCCAAGCGTCTATGAATTCTATTCGCTTTGGCGGATTGTAGTAATTAAACAGCTCAGCCCAACGCTTTGCTTCCATCTTATGGTTTTCGTTTCAAAATTGCAATAGAGTGAATAACAAACCAATAACAGTAAAAGATAACAAAACCTCATACCTGCATTTCCGCATCCTGAAAGTAAACTTCTCTGTCTTCGCAAGGATCGATGGCCATCTTTGCCACATAAGTATCGGAGTATTTGGCCGCCAAGTCCAAATCCAACAAGTGATACGCTTTGCGGAGACCTCCTCTTGCGAAGGGCTCCTTCTCAATCTTAACTTCCACTTCCTGTTGAGACCATGACTGCGTTTCGAGGTCGTAGGTATATCGTATGGCCTTCTCTGCGGTTATTGTGGCGAAATCAGGAGGCGGCCGATGCACCACCGTTGTGTTTTCTGTTTTGGTTTTGTTTTTGTGGATGAGAAAGGGACGAGAGAGAGAGAGAGAGAGAGACAGGAGTAAATGAGAACAGAGAAAACCAAACCCATGAATTTAACTCGCTCGGAGGATGGACGAGAAACAGACCTTGTGCCAGTCAGAGTATCTACTATTTGAGATTTTCTGTCCTTGTACTCTGTTACCGTTATAAAACCTGTTGTAGTTTTGATGTCACTCTCATAAGCTTTACTTCTCCAGGACGTAAAACAAAGGAACATAACAACACAAAACGAGAGAGAGAGAGAGAGAGAGAAAGAGAGAAAGAGAGAGAGAGAGAGAGAGAGAGAGAAGTAAACGAGAACAGAGAAACCAAAGAAAGAAGAAAGGAACAGAGAGGAAGGAAAACACTTTTTAAAAAAAGTGAATGAATGAGGACGGAAAGCAGAACAGATCAGACAGAAGCGACAGGGAGAGAGGAAAAAAGTAAAGAAGCAACAACAAAAAACCTTCTTCGTAGAGCGCTTGCAAGTTTCTAAGTTGGCCCCAACCGTCATCAGCCTTGCCAGCAGCTGCTCCAGCTCCAGCAACGACCGAGCCATTGGACAAAGGACTGGCAGGGTGAGGGCTGGCCGTTGGCGTTTCTTGAATCTCTTCCGTCAAGTCCGTATTCGAGTCCGTCATCTCTTCCCTTCTCTTCTTTTCTGTGTTGATTTTTTGATTTTTTCTCCTTCCGCGGAAATGCAGTTGTCAATCAGTCGAAATGCTTTTTGTTTCTAGGATTTGATTTTTTTTTTCTCCTCAAGCTTCCGAATTTTCGTCGTTTCGTAGGCAAGTTTTATGCTTGCTGTTCCACTTTCTCCCATCCAATTTGTCTTCTCCTTTCGTCCTTGCTTCTTTTTGTTTTCCCAGCCTCAATTTTTTTTTCTTTTCCGTCTGTCGATTCGAAAAAAACAAAGCAAAAGAAAGTACTCTGTGAGGTGCGTTTGGCGTGCTGGTTGGTTTGTGCTTCGACGAAGTAAGCAGCTTTGGTTTGGTTTGTTTCTCTCCCTATGCAGGCCCGTTCTCTTCTTCCCCCTCGAGTTCTTCTTTTTTTAACGTTAACCTTTTTTTTTTTTTGGTTTTGGAATGGCAGAAAAGAAATGAAAAGCATTAACCACCCACCACTTCACATTATTACACCACACAACACGTAATGCCCCCCCCCCCCCTAACAAAAATAATATCTAGAGACACATGGAATACCAACCTCTTGTGTTTTCTTTTGTTGTGTCTCTCGTGCCTTTCGTTTCGTTGTGTGTTTTTTTTTTTTTAAAAAAAAAATAAAGGACTTCCACCGCTACTACTTATTTTTGCTCTTTTTCTTGGTGGGTGATGGGGGGTGGGGGGTGGGGGATGACGGAAAAACCTCGTTTATGTTCTTGGCAGAGTTCTCTCTTTTTTCTAGCGACTTTCAGCTAGTTTTTTGTTGCTGGAGGAGGAGAGCTGTTTGACATCGCTCCCCTGTTTTTTTTTCGGCTGGGTTTTTTAAAGGTGGGGCGGCTCTTTGGGCGTGTAAGCGGTTTTGGCGGGAAAACGTAAGTAAGGAGCACAAGGGAGCGGAGAGAGAGGGAGAGAGAGGAGAGAGAGAAGAGGAAGAGGAAGAGGCAGAGAAGAGTGCGGGGGGGAGAGAGAGAGAGCGGTTGAGATGGCTGCTCATTGCAGTTTTATTTGCTACTTATTTATTATTTATTATTTTGCGTACAAGAGCGATATGAAAGAGAGAAAGAAGAGAGAAAGAGAAAGAGAAAGAGAACAAAGAGAGTAGCAGAGGAGAAAAGATAGATACAACGCAAAGAGAACGAGAAAGCGAGAATAGGAAACAAATTCCCTCTGGCCAATGGGGGGAGGTCCATTTTGCGCTGGTGGAACTAATTGTAGCGCCGCAGGGTGGACATAAGTATTGAGGAGTCATGTACTTTCCCGCTGAGACAAAGGGGAATTGCGTGACGTGGTATCTAAGTTTTTGTCTACCTTGCGGGCTTACAGTTCGGAACTAACCACTTGAGACAAATCCGATCAACTCTCGCTCGGGGCTTTTTCCAGTTAGCACCCAATTTGCCCATTGGTCGATCCATAAGATTCTGTTGGTGGGTCCGTTCACTATAAAAAAAGCCCCGCTTTGTTGCTCGAAACGCACACAACAGAACACAGCACCTCCTCCCTGTACTTCACACACATCTCTTTGGCCATGGCATCTTCTTCCGAGAGCTCACATCAGGTTCCGGCAGCGTTGCCTCTACCCTTTTTTTTTTTTTTGGTTCGCTTTGCTCTGCTCGCTACTCACTCACAAAAAAAAAACAAAAAACAACAAAAGATGGAGTACCGCTTCTTGGGCAACAGTGGTCTGTTGGTGTCCGCGCTGAGTCTTGGCGCTTGGGTCACTTGGGGCGACCAGGTGGACGACGAGGTGGCCTTCCAATGCACCAAAGCCGCCTACGAAGCTGGTTGCAACTTTTTCGACAATGCTGAGGTTCTTTTCGCCTCTCACTCGCTGCACTCTCTTCTTTCTTCACTCTTTGTCTTTTTTTTTTTCACTTCACTCTTTCGCTCTACGCTTCCTTCGCTCTCTGCTCTCTCATCTTTTTTTTTCTCATTCAAAACTCATCAAAAAAATGCAACATAGGTGTATGCTGGGGGCAAAGCAGAGGAAACCATGGGCAGAGTGTTGAAGCGCCTCAACATCCCTCGCTCCGAGTTGGTTATCAGCACAAAGGTCAGTTCCTCCTCTAGACACTCTTCTTGTCCTCTCGTTTTTCTTTTTCTGTTTCATGTTCTCACTCAAAAAAAAAAAAAAACATACACAGATCTTTTGGGGTGGAAAGAAGCCCAACCTGAGAGGGCTTTCGAGGAAGCACATCATTGAAGGCATGAACGCCTCCTTGCAACGCCTTCAATTGGACTATGTCGACCTCATGTTCTGTCATAGACCCGATTTTTACACGTTTGTTTTCTCATCTTCCTCTTCGCTGCTCTCTCGTTCTCTTCGGTCTTCTCTGATTGCTCTGCTTTCCTCTTCGCGCTACACTCCATTTTCTCCTCTTTTCTAGCCTTTAAATAATCTTTGGGTTTTTTTAAACACATAAGGCCAATGGAAGAGGTGGTGCGTGCTTGCAACTGGTTAATTGAGCAAGGCAAAGTTTTCTACTGGGGAACCAGTGAGTGGAGCGCGGAGCAGATCCAAGAGGCGCATGCCGTTGCTGCTCGTCTCAACTTGATTCCTCCTTTGATGGAACAACCTCAATACTCCATGTTCGAATCCTCATGTTCCCCCTCCTCTCTTCTTTCTTCTTTCTTCTTTTCTAACTTTGGTCTATTGCACAAAAGGTTGCATCGCACCCGCTTTGAGAAGGAATATGATCCTCTGTACAAGAAGCACAAGATGGGCACCACCATCTGGTCTCCTCTGGCCTCTGGCCTTCTTACCGGCAAGTACAGCAAGAACCCTGAAGACTTTCCTCCTGACTCTCGGTTTGTCTTTTTGCTTCTTTCTCCTTTCTTCTATTTATCTGTTTCTGTTGTTTCCTCTTCTTCTTTTGCTGACAAAAACAAAAGACTTGCTGGTGTGCAGAGTATGGAATGGATGAGAAAGCAATTGCTTTCCGGCGAGGGCATGAACGGCCTGGAAGAGAAAGATCTCGATGCCATCCTTGATAAAGTTGAAAAACTGAAACCCATCGCCAAGAAGCTTGACTGCACCTTGGCTCAACTCGCCATCGCTTGGGTACTTGTTTCTTCTTTCTCTTTTTCTTTTCTTTTTTTAGTCGCATTAACACCCAAAAAAAATAGTGCGCAAAGAACCCAAATGTGAGCACAGTGATCACAGGAGCCTCGCGGGCAGAGCAAGTGGTTGAGAACTTTAAGAGCTTGCAGGTGCTTCCCAAGCTGACGCCTGAGGTCTTGGCTGAGATTGAAGAAGCGCTTCAAAACAAACCTGTACGTTCTTGGGGGGGGGGCCCCCCTAAAGCGGCGCCACGCAGCAAAATTTGGTGGGGAAAAAAAAGGACAACACTTTGTCTTCTCTGCTATTTTAGCTGGTGGCAATTTCTGTCGACTGCTTCGCTTTACCCCCCCCCCCCTTTTACTCTTAAACGCAAAGAAGCTTATCTCTTTCTTTCAACCAGACTCCTCCTCCTGATGCTCGTTATTTCTAAAGACAACAAAAAATAAATAATAAAATCCACATTAAGGCAAAGTAATCGTGGCGTTCTTTCTTTTGTTCCTCCTTTGCCCTCTTTCCTTCCTTATCATTTGCTGTCTTAAGAAACCTTATGTTTCTCTCTCTCTTTCTTAGCAAGTTAAAAAAGGAGTAAAGAGGGAGGCCACCACATTTGTTTCAAAAGTTTGAAATGTTTATTGTTGCAACTTTAGCCGCCTTAAGTTTTAGTTGCTTTGCCCCGCATTGCTGTCACTTTCGCTTTGGCTCTGATCTTCACTCTCACTTTCTTCCTCGCTAGTGGCATCACTCTCTTCCTCGGAAGTCACCTCCACAATCTTCATTTTATCCTCTCCATGTTCTGCCGCTTCCTTTTCTCCTTCAGAACGTTCTTCTGCGCTGCTCGAATCTACAGCAGGAACTATGCTTTCCATTTCCGTTGCTTCCGCCTCCTCTTTCTGCTCCTTCTTGACCAACGAAGCTCTTCTCGCTCGCAGCTCACTCTTTCTCTGCCTCACCTTGGTTTCCTTCCTCTTCTTCGTCCTGCTCTGCTTGGCAAACCACAGATTGTGGAACAGCCGCCGCAGCACCTTGTAGATCTCCGAGAAGATCGCAAAGGCCACCACGCCGCCCCCACCCAAGGCCCATCCTCTCCATCCAGGGTCTTCTTGCCTGAAGATGACGTCGTTGATGCCAGGAATGTAGATGGAGAGCACCACGGAGAGTGACCCCAGAATGAAGGTCAAATGGAATGGCCAACACTTAATGGGGAATGTGCGATCAAAGGAGGAGCTCTTCAAACGACGACAATTGTAGGCGTGATAGAGAAGCATGATGGTGAGAGCGATGAAAGCGGTGGCTTGAGCTTCTTTCACAGTGGAGTCCCAGACCTTACGCATGATGATGAAGCCAGTGAGAGAGATTCCGCCCATCATGATGCCATAGATGAAGATGTCAGCGATGGTACCGATGGTGAAAGTAGGCTCTCCGATGGGTCGCTTTTTCTTGTCCATCAAATCAGGTGTGGCTGGTTCGATTCCCAATAACATTGCTGGTGGTGGACCTGTTTTGTTGTCATGAAGGTTAGAGAAAAATAAATAAATGAGAGAGAGGAGAGGAGAACTTACTTGTAATAAGATTGACCCAAAGAATTTGCAAAGAGTTCAAAGGAGGATACAGGCCAGAAACAATGCCGATGATCATGACTATGGTTTCAGCGACGTTACCGGACAGAAGATGGACAAGAAACTTTCGGATGTTGGCAAACGTCCTGCGACCTTCGGCAATAGCTCGGGCAATTGTACAAAAGTCGTCATCTAGAAGAATAATATCGGAAGCTTCTTTGGTTACATCAGTTCCAGCAATACCTAAACGAAACAGAAAACGTTAGAATCGCGTTAAAATAATAATAATAATAAATAAAAGAGAGGAAGGAAAGAAACATACCCATAGCAATTCCAATGTCAGCGGCTGAGATAGCAGGACTGTCATTAACACCATCTCCTGTCATGGCCACCACTTTGCCTCCACGATGCAGCTGCTTCACCATCTTGACCTTGCTCTCCGGGCTGCACCTAGCAATGACCAACGGTAGCTCATCCATCTCATCCAGCTCCTCCTCGGACATCTTGTCAAAGACGGTGGAGGTCATGGCCAGACCTCTTTCCGCCTCTTCCTCCGTGATAATGCCGATCTGCTTGGCAATGGCCAGAGCGGTGGACAAATGATCTCCTGTGAGCATTCTCACGGTGATTCCAGCTCGTTGACAGGTAGTAACGGCCTCCTTGACGCCCTTTCTGGCAGGGTCCTGAATACCTACAAGCCCAATGAAGGTCAGGTTCTGCTCCACGTCCTCTCTGTCGAGTTGTGGATCTTCTTCTCCCTCATAGTCGTCCGTCATCTCACGGTAAGCAAGAGCCAAGACACGAAGGCCTTGGCTGGCGAGCTGCTCGTTCATAGTCTTGATGCGTTCCAGCTGCTCATCTCCAAACTCGCTGGTGACCTCTCCGTCCTCTACCATGGAGTTGCACCATGGCAAGATGCGCTCCGGAGCTCCCTTGGTGAAGAGCCAGACGGACTTATCCTCCTTTCGCTGACGAATGACGCTCATTCTCTTGACGGTGCTGTCAAAGGGAAACTCTTGGAGAGTATGCCAATCGTCCTTAAGGAGGTGGCGAGAGTAGCCGAGCTTGGCCGAGAGTACCACAAGAGCGGACTCGGTAGGAGAACCAATGGACACCCACTCGACCACCGCACCCTCTCCTCCTTCTCTTAGTTGAGCTTGTTCCTGGTTGGAGGCGTTGCTCTCGATTTCTTCGTCTTCTTCTTCCTCATCGCCTTCCTTCTCTGCACCGTCCTTCTTGCTGCCGCACCAAGTCCATGGTTTCCACCACTTCTTGCCAGAACCTTTGTCATCAGCCTCTTTGACGTTCCTCTTGATGTCGGAAGAGTTGCAAAGAGAACAAACCAGCATGGCAAGATGCAAGTGATAGTCCTTGTCCTCTATTTCGGTGATGGAGGCCACCACAGCTTTTGGTTGGGAGTCCGCATCGTCCTCTTCGCTGGGCTTGATGAAGACATTACCAGAGTTGGGATTGAAGCCCTCGCCGTCGATGATAAACGACTTCTCTGGAAGCCACAACTCCGTTGCCATCATTTTGCCTTGGGTAAGTGTTCCGGTCTTATCGGAGCAAATGTCTGTGACGTTGCCAAGTTGCTCCAAGGAGTTCATCTTACGAACCAATGCGTTCTGTTGGGCCATTCCCTTGACACCAAGCGTCAATACGACAGTTACCACAGCAACCAAGGCCTCTGGTAGGAGGGCCACTGATGTTGCCACGGCCACAGTGAGGCCTTTGGGATAAAGCTCCTCCGTGTCGTGTACCCACAAGAACAGAAGCACAATGCCAATGCAAGCAACTGCAGCAGCAGCTAATAGCATGCCCAACCTGGTCATTTTTTTCTATTTATCGATCGTTTTTTTAGTTTTCTACCGCAGAGAGAAGAAGGAAAGGAGAAGGAGGGAAAGGAGAAGATGAGAGGGAGAAAGAGAAGAAACCAACCTCAAGGCTGGTCTGTTGCTTCTTGGAGTTGGCCACGGCGTGGGCAATCTGTCCCAGTTCGGTGCGAGAGCCGGTCATGACGACAATGCCTTTGCCCTTGCCCTTGGTGACGAGGGTGCTCATGAAGGCCAGGTTCTTGCGGTCACCGATGGGACAGTCCTGATTGTCGATGACATCGGTCTTCTTCTCGACAGGCACACTCTCTCCGGTTAAAATGCCTTCCTCGCATTCCAGGTTCAGCGCATCGCATATACGCACATCTATTTAAAGTATTTTTTGGTTGTGTTAACAAAAATAATAAAAACAAAATTATTCCAAAATAACGTGAATAATTGAATAAATGACGGATAGTCGATAATAATTGAAAAAATGTGATCAAAAACCAAAAATTTGAGCGTTATCCAATTTTCGATAATAGTTTAAAAGATGATCAAAAAAAAATGAAATGAACAGAAAAAAAAAGGGGTTGCAGTCAACCCTTGGTGGGGGTGAACACAAAATATACACGTACCTGCAGGAATTTTGTCTCCTTGGATGAGAAGGACAATGTCGCCAGGCACCAGCTCGGAGGCGGAGATTTCCAGCTCGGCTCCATCTCTGAGCACCATGGCGGATGGTGCGGACAAGCTCTTCAGAGCTTCCACGCTCTTTTCTGACTTGTATTCTGCACAACAAAATGAGAACCTAGAAACAAGCCAGAGAGAGAGAGAGAGAGAGAGAGAGAAGAAAACAAACCTTGTGTGACGCCAACAACCACGTCGGCAATCATGATGAAAGCAATGACAGATGAGTCAATGGGCTGCAAGGTGGCAATGGTCAGGCAAAGAGCCACCAGCAGCACGCCCATCATGAAGTTAAACGTGTGGTGGAGGATGAGCTTCCAGAGCTTTACGCCCCCTTCCTGTTTCAGCTCGTTGGGACCCCATTCTACGAGGCGTTGCTGGACTTGTTCCTGGTTGAGGCCGACGTCGGGGTCGACAGAAAAAAACTCCGCGAGTTGTTCGCTAGGTAAGGTATGTGCGTACAGATACTCGTTGGCAAGGCCGTCTCGAGGATTCACTGCTTCCTCTGCGCCCATACCCCAGAAGGTGAAAAAGAGGTGTTTGTTTGTAAAAGGGGAAGGAAAAGAAGAGAGGGGTAGTAAAATCAAAAGGAACGACTCACAAAACGCTCTTTGTTTGTTGTTTGTTTTGAGAGTGTTACGGGCAAGAAAAAAACAAAAACTTGTTTGTGGTGTTTGTTTCTTGTGCGTGTGTCCTGTTTTTTTTGTTGAAAGAATGTGAAACTGAACGGATTCTTGGCTTGGTTTTTGCTTATTGGGTTCCCGCATTTGGAGGCTACATTATCCAGGAAGTTGGGATAATCCAATGGCACAGAGAAGTGGAGCGAAAAAAATTCCAGAAAAAATTGCCGCTTATCCTATTTAGTCCGCACCAGAGTGAGGACGTTTTCTGCCTGTCATCAAAGTTGGTCACGTGAAATTCCTCGTTGAACGAAGCAACACCGGAAAATTCATCGTTCATATTTCACATGTTTAACATTCTTCGGATAAATAAAAAGTTTCGTTCCGCCATATACAACCCACGGCCATGGCGCTAGTATAAAATGGGTCCCGGAGAGCCAACTTTTATTTTTCGTCGACGAAATCAGGAAACAACGAGGAAAAAAAATAAATCTTCATAATTTTTCTGGAACAGATCGCAGAAAAGACAGACACAAAAAGCAACCAGAAACTACCTCCTCGTTTTTTTTTTCAATCTTTACTCGTCTCGAACTCGAGCGAACACACTCAACAAGTTCCTTTTTTTTTTTCGCCTCAGATTCGTTTTTTTAAAACTTCACTTTTTTTTTGTGTGTGTTCGATTCAGATAAAAACAATTCTTTGTTGGACCTCCTGACAAGAGGAGAGATTATTTTTTGTACAAAAAAAAACCCTACACTGGCGACAGCCACTGCTACTTTGTTAGGCTCTTCATCGGTTCCTGGTTCGTCCCAACCTTTCATGTCGGCGGAAACAGCTGAACTTCAGCATCATTCTTCGCAACCAAACGACTTTTGGGCTCAATCCGTCAGCAGCATCGGTACCAGTCGTCTCAACAATAACAACGAGAGATCTTCGTCTTCCTCCTCCAACAAAAAACGCGGAGGCAAGCTTCAATACACTGGACGAGTCTTTGTCCCAAAGAACCAACGGCAAAATAACAACAACGACACTTCCTCCTCCTCTTCTTCTTCCGCAAGTGGAACTACTCAAGATGGCGATGGAGGAGCGTCAAACGTGAGCAGCGGCAGCAGCCGAAGCTCTACCCAACAGAACGGAAGGGAGCGATCAGGTAGAGGAGGAGCAAGAGGAGGTCGCGGCAATAGAGGTGGAGGCGGTGGAAGAGGAGGCAAAGGAGGCGGTGGACGAGCGGATACCAATGCAACCTCTCCTGGCTCTTCTACCAATGGAACGATGATGAATGGAGAGGGAGATGGATCGGGAGCGAGTGAAGAGGGGCATAACAATAACAGCACAAGCCGCACACAGGCAGCTAGAGGAGGGAGAGGAGGCAGTAGCTCAAATCGAGGGAATAATAGAACACGTAGCAGAAGAGGAAGACAAGATAAAAATGAAAAAGCGGAGGAAAATGGAGACGAAGCCCCTGCTTCTTCCTCTGAGAAGAGTTCGAATAACAACAACAAAAAGAATGGTCGTCCCAATAACCGGAGACGTGATGGCGAAGAGAGTGAGACAGGACGGCGGGGCGGCTCGTCTAACAACAATAATCAAAACAAGCCACCACAACAAAACAGTCGTAACAACAATAACATCAAACTCAGCAAAGGTAAACGTTTGGCACTGATAACGTCAGCCAAGGCCCAACACAGCGACCTCGCCGCCGAGTTGATCGACGCTCTCATGACCAACAGCTACGAGTGCATGGTCTGCACGGAAACCATCCGCCGTCACGCTCCCATTTGGCACTGCAAGAGTTGCTATGCCATGTTCCATTTGGGCTGCATTCGCAAGTGGAGCCGCAAGTCCAAGGAAAATAAGAAGGAAGCCTCTTCTCATCACTCTCCTTCTGCTCACAATACTCTTCTTATCACGCCTTCCTCGTCTTCATCCTCTTCGTCTTCTTCCTCGTCATCGATGGAATCATGGAGATGCCCTCACTGCAACAAAGAAACCGAGGAGTGGCCCGAGTTTCGTTGCTTCTGTGGCAAGTTTGTGGAGCCAGAGGCAAACCCTTATGCCATCCCCCACAGCTGCGACGAGGCCTGCCTCAAACCCCGTTACGGCCCTACCAGCACCTGCCCTCACCCTTGCGACCTCAAGTGCCATCCTGGTCCCTGCCCTCCATGCCCTCGTCCTGGTCCCACCTATCGTTGCCATTGTGGAGCAGAGGAATATCAGTTGGGATGCGGCGCCTTGGATCCTGGTCGCAGCTGTGGCCGTGTCTGCGACAAGCTGTTGAGTTGCGGTCGTCACCGATGCCAAGAGGCCTGTCATGCTGGTCCTTGCTCTTCATGTCAACGAACGTTTCCTCAAAACTGCTACTGCGGCAAAGTAGTCGGACAAGAGCGTCTTTGTGGCACGCAGCTTGTGGACGACCAGCCTGTTGCCGACCAAGACGAAGACGAAGAGCGAAATGTGGAGCGTCACTTTTCCTGTGGTGATGTATGCAACCGCCTTCTTGCTTGTGGGAACCATCGATGCCAGGAGAAATGCCACACGGGACCTTGCCCAGAGTGCTCTTTGCTTCCTCTGAACGTGATAACGTGCCCTTGTGGTGCCAACGACCTGCTCTTCTTCGGTCCACCGAGAGTAACTTGCTTGGATCCTATTCCTACCTGCTCAGAGAAGTGCAACAAGAAGCTGCGCTGCGGCATTCACACCTGCGCCCAGACCTGTCACAATGGCCCTTGTCCCGAGTGCACAGGCAAGGTTGTCGTTCGGTGTCGCTGTGGCAGCTCCAAGAAGAAATTTCCCTGCGTTCAAGTTTATCCTCCTCCATCTTCTTCGTCATCTGCGTCTTCCTCCAACTACATCCATGATAGCGCTCAAAACGAAGACGGAAGCAACAGCCCATCGTCATCATCGTCATCTTCATCATTCGTGTTCAAATGCGACAGAATGTGCAAGAAAATGCGTAACTGCGGCCGTCATCAATGCACCACAAGATGCTGCCCCGCTGCTGCCAGTGTTGGCGATGACGATATGGGTGGTGTTCATGTCTGCAAGCTGCCCTGCAACAAGAAGCTCAAGTGCGGCATCCACCGCTGCGAGCTCCTTTGCCACAAGGGACGATGTCCTCCGTGCCTGCAAGCCTCCTTTACTGAGCTCTTTTGCACCTGCGGCAAGACGGCCATGTCCCCTCCCATTCCTTGCGGCACACGACCTCCTGAGTGTCCTCACCCTTGTTCTCTGACTTCATCCTGTGGACACCCCTTGCCCTCCCATCGTTGCCATCCTCTCGACGAGCCCTGCCCTCCTTGTACGGTGCTAGGAACGGTATGGTGCATGGGGCGGCACAAGCAGCTGCCAAATATTCCTTGTCATGTGAAGGACATTTCCTGCGGAGGCATTTGTGGCAAGCCTCTACCTTGTGGTCTGCATACTTGCAATCGAATGTGCCATAAGGATGAATGCGTGCAAAAGCCAGCCACTGCTTCTTCTTCATCTGTTTCTGCGGATGATGAGCAACAAGGCAAAGGCAAAGAAAAGGAAAGAGAAAAGCAACGATCATCAGAGAAACAGAGTGCAACAGAAGATACTCAAGAGGACGAAAAAGAAAAAGAAACAGAGGAAAACGAAGGTGAAGGCAAGATGGCTGCATCACCGTCTGCGACGGAAGAAGAACCAAAGGAGAAGTATTCTTGTGGCCAAAAGTGCGGTGCCCCAAGAAAGAGCTGCATTCACACCTGCCAACACGCCTGCCACCCTTTTACCCCTTGCCCTGATACCGTTTGCCAAGAAATGGTGCGCCTATCTCTCTCTCTCTCTCTCTCTCTCTCTTGATAATCGTGTATTAATATCTCTATCCTTTTAAAAACAAAAAACAGAGTCGCATCTATTGTCCATGCGGTCGTCGATCGATGGAAGTAACTTGTGGACGAGGAGGTATCTACGACGTAGAAGAGTTAGATGAGGAAGGTAAAAAGGACAAGCGACAGCTGACCTGCACAGAGACCTGCGAGCGAGAGAAACGCAACCAACGCATTGCGGAGGCCTTTGCCAGCAGAGACGCAAAAGAACGGCCGGCCATCCCTTCCTATTACACGGAGGAGATTGTCGGCTTGGGCAGGATAAACGGCATGGCCGCTGTTCAAAAAATCGAACGCATTTTTCAACAACTGTTGGATGACAGAAAGTACGTTTATCTTCGTTTTGTGTTTTATGTGTGTGTGCTTTTTTTTTAAAAAAATTTGTAATTGGGTACTAATCATCTCACAACAACAAAATAGAGGATGGAAGTATACCTTTCCGCCTATGAAAAAGCCGCTGCGTCACCTCATCCACGAGATGTCCAATGTCTACAAGCTCTATTCCACCTCCTATGATGAAGAGCCAAGACGCTACGTCATGGTCTCCAAGACAGTCGACTCCCGAACTCCCGCCATACTCCTCTCCGCCGTTCTTGCCTCTCCATCCTTATCTACCACCTCCGCCACTCATGACTCCTCTTCCTCCTCATCAACACCATGGAACGAACCACCATCCTCCCCCTCATCCTCCGATGATTCCTCTTCTTGTACACTTCACATTTACGATCTCAATCCCAACATTCGAACGGAGCATCTTGTGGCCTTTCTTTCTCCATTTGAAGGAGAGTATCATCTCCGCTGGATTGATGACTACAACGCTTTGGCTGTGTTTACCGACCCCCAAACGTTCTCCGCCGCTTTGGATGCGTTGGGAGCGGGAAAGAACGCTGGTGGAGGCGGCATGTTCTCCATCAAACCCTACCGCGTGCCAAAGAATCCTTGGTTGGAGCAAAGGCAGTTGCTTCATTCGACGTCTTCTTCCGACTCGTCCTCTTCTGCTTCTTCTTCAGTGAAAACGAAAACAACTAATAGTGCAAACGTGTGGCAGAAGCAACAACCGAAGAAAGACTGGAAAGAGGTCTACCCCAATCCATTTGATGTCCTGTCATCAGGAGCAGCGACAACAGAAACATCTTTCGCGGACATCACTAAGAACAGCGTTTGGGGTAGTGCCAATAGCAAGTCTTCTGCAATGTCTTCTTCTGAAGACGTTTGGGGAGATGAAGAACAAACCAGCAACAACGACCGGCTCTTCTTTAGAGGAGGAGAGGACGAAGATGGTAAACGCAACAATAACAAAGAACAGGAAGGAGGTGAAGACTTCGATGTACGTTCCGATTGGTCCTCGTTGGATGATGATGGCGAAGAGGAGTGGGAACGTAACAGCGAGGCAGGGCGGTTGTTGCCTATCCCTGCTGCCACTTCTTCTGCCCCTTCTGTCCGCTCTGCTCCGCCTGGTTTCCCTCATCCTCACCCTTCTCACATCCAGTATCCGCCTCTTTCCTCTTCGTCAGCATCTCAAGAGGAGTGGGCCTGTGCGGCGTGCACCTTTCTCAACGCTCCAAGCGCCACGAAATGCGCCATGTGCACCACCCTTCGCCCTTAACCTTTTCCACAGAAAGACAAAAAAAAATGCTTTGGTACAATAGTGTAAGCCCGCCGTCGCAGGAGCAGACAAACCAAGATAACACGTCACGTTATTCCCTTTGTCTCTGTGGAAAAACCCATGACTCCTCAATTGTTGTGTCCTTACCTTGCGACGCTTCAGGCATTCTGGAACGGAAGCACTCTTTTTCCTTCTTCTCCTTGTAAAACGCGAATGAAAAACAAAAACATAGTCTCTCTCTTTGTCGATCCTTTTATGTTTGTTTTGGGCTATTTTTCTGTGGGTCGACACGAAAAAGTCGACAAAATTTGTTAGCTGCGTTTCCCGCCAAAAAAAAAAAATTCTCTTTCGCCAACCGCACAACAAGAAAATAGAAACAAGAAAATAGAAACAAGCAAAAAAAAAAATAAATAATAATAAACTGTTGTTGAGGGGGGGAACATGTTCGAGGGGGAGGTGGAGAGCGCGCTCTCCTCGGCGGAGCAGGAGATAGTCAAGCAGCTGAAAAATTTCGTGAACAACTGGAGAGAGAAGAATGTGTTTGTGTACAGGTGACATATATATATCTTTTTTGATGCTCTGTTTCTTCACATTCTCTCTCTTTCTCTCTCTGTTTCTCTCTCTCGGTCCTCTCTCTTCTTGTGTGCAGTTCCTGTCTTTTTTTTTTTTGTTGGTTGACATAAAAATGGTTTCTCCATTCAGGGATCAATTGCTTCATCGTATTGCACTCAAAGAATATTTTTTGGAGGTTAACCTGGATGACCTCCAAGCCTTTGACGAGTCGCTGGCTGATCTCATCCGCAAGAGACCTCGCATCCATTTAAAACTAGTACGTCTTTGAGAACTCGATGTTGTCCCTTTTCTGAAACTGAACGACGCTGAACGATGCTCTGACCTCTGTGACAAAAGTTTGAAACAGCAGTTCACCAGCTTGCCATGGAGAAAACAAATTGGCAGATCAACCGCCAATCTCAAGCAAAACAGAAAGGCTTACCGCCCTTTCAGATCGTTCTTACCGCCAGCGCAAACCCTCAACCCATTCGCCATCTCACGGTCCGTTTCCAGAGGCAATGCCTTTTTCTCATTTCTCATTCCCTTTTGTTTCTTTCTTTCGTCGCTTCTCTTTCTTCTCTTTCTTCTCTTCTCGTTGAGCTGATTTTGTTGGTCATGCACCTAGGGAGAAGACATTTCGAAGTTGGTGGTCATTGAAGGAATCGTTATAAACGCCTCTCGCCCTCGTCCGAGAGCAACCACTGTGAGCATCACGTGTCGTAACTGCAGACACACTAAAGGTTTCTTCCTTTCTTGTTGCTGTGATTCTCTTTCTTATTGAACTTCTATTGTCACTACCCAGAGATAAAAGTAAAAGATGGCTTCACGTCTGTCATGCTGCCAAAGACCTGCGATCGTGGCATGACCGCCGACAATGAAGGCAACGAGAAGGTCTGCCCCAAAGACCCCTACGTGGTGCTCGGTGACAAATGCCAATTCGTGGACGAGCAGCAGCTCAAACTACAAGAGAATCCCGAGAGCGTGCCCACGGGTGAGATGCCGCGGCATGTGACCTTGCAATGCGAACGACATTTGGTGGAACGAGCTGTGCCTGGCAATCGGGTAACGGTCTATGGCATCTTCACTATCTTTCACAACAAGCAGAGCCGTCGCAAGGAAGGATTGGGGGCTGTTGCCATTCGGAATCCTTATATCAAAGGTTTGTTTGTTGTTCTTTGTTTTATTGCTAACATTGTTGTTGCTAATCCTTTTCGCTCTCCTTGTTTGACTTATGAAACAGTGCTCGGCATAGAGATAGACAGCGAAGGTGGTCGCGCCGCCACATCCTTTTCTCCAGAGGAGGAAGAAGAGTTTCGTCAGTTGGCAAAGAACAAGAGTATCTACGAGTTCATTTGGAAGAGTATTGCCCCCGCCATCTTTGGTCACACCGATATTAAGAAGGCCATTGCTTGTTTGCTCTTTGGAGGGTCGAGGAAACAACTTCCGGATGGCATGAAGTTGAGAGGAGATATTAACGTGCTGCTTCTTGGAGATCCAGGCACGGCCAAAAGTCAGTTTCTCAAGTTTGTACAAAAAGTGGCGCCCATCGGAGTGTATACCTCTGGCAAAGGCAGTTCGGCTGCAGGTCTTACTGCTTCCGTTATTCGAGAATCAGGTCTCTTTCTTTTGTCTTCTTTTCTTTTCTTTTCTTTTTTCTTTTTTTCTTTTTCTTTTTTCTTATTCTTAACCCAACACATACAACAAAAGGCACGAGACAATTCTACTTGGAAGGAGGAGCAATGGTTTTGGCTGATGGGGGAGTAGTCTGCATTGACGAGTTTGACAAAATGGACCTTCACGACCGAGTGGCCATCCATGAGGCCATGGAACAACAGACCATCTCTATCGCGAAAGCTGGCATCACCACCATCCTCAACTCGCGCACTTCAGTGTTGGCTGCTGCTAATCCTGTCTTTGGTTCTTATGATGACTCGCGTTCTCCCTTTGAAAACATCGAGTTTCAGAGCACCATTCTTTCCCGTTTTGACATGATCTTTCTCGTTCGAGACACAAAAGGTTCTTTTTGCCTGAAGTTTTCTTTGTTTTCTTTTCAGTTTCGTTTGTCTTTTTGCTGTTTGGTTGTTTAAGTTTATTCTTTTTTTCTTGAACAGATGCGTCAAGGGACAAAGAAATAGCGAGACACGTCATTTCAGTGCACAGTCGAATGAACAATATTGCCAGCCGACGACAGCTCTCTGCCATGAGTGGCGGATCCTCTGCTGCCTCTGCCGCTGCCAGAATGACTGGAAAGCGGAAGCGAGGTGCAGGAGGAGCTCCTATGGTGGAAAGGGACATCGTCAACGGTAAATGCCATATTTATTTTCTTGTTCTTCTCTCCTTCTCTATTTTTTCTCCTTCCTTCTTATTCCCTTATTCTATTACCTTGCATGATAGACGCATTTGAGGAAGAGAGCCACATTCGACTACCATTCTTGAAGCGGTACATTGCGTTCTGTCGGCAGCACTGCGCGCCAAGGCTCTCTGCCCAAGCAGCCGACATCCTGCGCGACCACTATGTTTCCCTTCGTGCTTCCGTTCGTGGACATGGTACATTCTCTTTTCCTTCCTATCGTTCATCCATTCATTTCTCGTTTAACACATTCAACGAAGGCGGAGGAGGAAACGGACCAGCTATTCCCATCACCGTCCGCCAACTCGAGGCCATCGTGCGCATCTCCGAGGCCCTCGCCAAGATGCAGCTCTCCACGACCGTATCGGAGGGACACGTGCGAGAGGCCATCCGCCTCTTCACCGTGTCAACCGTGGAGGCGGCCGCCGCAGGGAAAGCCGGCGACGAGAACCTGCCCGCCGAGGTCTGGCAGGAGATCCAGCGGGTGGAGGAGAGCCTGCGGCGGCGGTTGCCCATCGGCAGCACCGTCTCCCTGCAGAGGATCAAGGAGGGGCTGGCGCGCGGCGGCGCCTTTTCCGATATGGCCATCGCCAAGGCCGTGGACGCCATGGTGGCCAGGGAGGAGCTGGAGTATTTGGCCGGGAGGAAGAAGATCCGGAGGAAGCGTTAAGAAGGAGCAAGAGGGGCAAAGGTTCAAGGTACAACAACCAAAGAGAAAAAAAGGATGATGAAACAAAAAGCAGAAGAAAAG
>JAVKOQ010000206.1:0-2500 GCA_031835245.1 Balamuthia mandrillaris
CTAACGGACAACAAAAAAAGAAAAATAAAAAAAAAGGGGACAAAAAAGAAAGAAGGCGGCGAAGAAGAAGAAGAAGCCGTTTGGTTCTCTCCTCTCCCAACGAACGAAACTTACTGTCAGCCCCCCTTTATTCCATCCATCTTTTTTTTTTTTGGTTTGGAGAGCAGGAAACAAACTGTAGAAAAAAAAGCTCGGTGACCTCTTTTTTTTTTTTTTCTTTTGTTGTTCGGCTCTCCTGTTTTTGTTCCCTGGGAGGGCCTTGGGGGGATGGATTGGTACCAAATTTTGTTGGAGGAGGACCATAAGGTTCGCAAAGAGAGGAGGGCGCGACGTCGGCTGCTCAAAGAGCGGGGCTGCCAAACCGACCACGAGGGCAGCGGCGGCAAGGCCGTCGGCCTGGCTGCAAGCACGCCGCTCGCGGAGCGAGCGAGAGGTTCCGCCTCCTCCTCCTCCTCCGCCAGAGGAGAGAGCAACCTTCAAAGGCAGAAGAAAAACAGTCGCCGTCACGTTTCAGAGCGTTACGTGAAAAAGGCGCCTTCTTCTTCCTCATCGACCGCTGCTCGCTTCAACTTTTTCCATTCACCTTCTTCCCTCTCTTCCTCTCCTTTCTTCTCTCACTCTCAACACCAGCACATGCACCAGCGCCAACATAGCAACAACACCAACAGCGAGGACAGCGACGAACAAGTGACGGTCTATCTCTCCAGCGAGGACGAGGACGACGCGAACAATAACAACGGGGAAGGAGGAGGGTGGGACGGAGCGGCCGGCAGCCCCATCAGCTATTCCTTTCGTCACGGGCTTCGCCTGCAGTCCGAACGGGAGAGAAACCAAGTCTTGGCCAACCAACAAAAACAGAGGCAACGCCAACAGCACCAACAACTACAGCAGCAACGTCGTTCTTCTTCCTCTTCTTTGGTGGAAACGAGGAAACAACGACAACGACAACAACAGCCGCAACGGCACCAAAGCAGGAACAGGTTGGGAAACTCGAGTTCACAAAGTTCTCGACGAAGGCGTCGAAAGAGGGGAGAAGCCGCACACGGCGCCGCTGACTCTTCTTCAGCCTCTGAAGAGGAGTCTTCTTCTGCCGCCTCATCATCAGCTTCAGCTTCTTCGTCTGAGTCTTCTTCCTCTGATTCTTCTTCTTCGGATGATGAAAGCAGCAAACGTAATAAACAGCAAGCCAGAGCAAACCCCAACTGGAGAGAAGATGCCATGCAAGAAGCCCATCTGCTTCTTGAAAGCTCATTGCAGCTTTCCCATTCCGATTCCGACGCGGATTCCTCTTCTGACTCTCCTCCTTCTGCTTCTTCTTCGTCTGCCTCTTCATCTTGCTCTTCTTCCTCAGCTTCATCTTCTTCTGACTCTGACTCTGACTCTGACTCTGGAGAAACACCGGAACAAAGCGCAACAAGAAAGAACAACAAGAATTGGAGAATGGCAGGAGTGCAGGAAGCCCATCAAGCCTTGGAGCAGGCGATGTTGCAGTTTTCACACTCGGATAGTGACGAGGAAGAAAAGAAGCAACAAAAAGCGAGTCAACAGCCAAAGAAGAACCCAGGGCAACCGCCCAAAGAAGAAGGCACAGAGGGAGGCAGGCCGGCGAAGAAGGCAGAGGGTGGGAACTCGGCCACCGCCATGCTGAAGCGTTGGTGGCGTGGCTGAGGCATGTTGGTGTTGGAGTTGGAGTTTGGGAGGGGGGCGGTCGGTTTGAACACACTTGTAAAACATATTTTTCAACAACAAAAAAACAGAAAAAAGAAGGAGTGGAGTTTTCACTTTTTCTTCTTTCTTCTTCCTCAAAGGCATTACATCCACTATAGTGTCACTTTCCCAATTTGCAGAAGCCAGCAAAAAAAGAAGAGAGAGAGAAAAAAAGGAAGAAAGCAGGTTTGCA
Organism: Balamuthia mandrillaris; assembly: GCA_031835245.1. NCBI lineage: Eukaryota > Discosea > Longamoebia > Balamuthiidae > Balamuthia > Balamuthia mandrillaris. The sequence goes on from JAVKOQ010000206.1 coordinate 1,901, forward strand.
TGCAACAACAGGAGGATGCCCAGCAGGAAGAGGCAGCGAGCCATCGGACACCCTCCCTTCCACCACAGCCCACGTGCTTGGATCTGAATGACTGCATGCTCAGGCAGTTGCCCGACGAACTATCGGTTGGAACCCAGGGCCCAGCGTTGGTGGAGCTGGATGCCTTCAGGAACCAACTGACGGAACTGCAGCCCCATGTGCTCAGCTGCTTGACCTCACTGACCGAGTGCAACTTCACAAGAAACCAGCTGAGAAGCTTGCCGCCAGAGTTGGGCCGGCTGACCAACCTCATCAAGTGCTTCTTTGGCTTCAATGAGCTGTCCTCCCTGCCCAAGGAGTTTGGCCAGCTGACAAAGCTCACTGCTTGCTACTTTCACTACAACCAGCTGACGAGCTTGCCAGCGGAGTTTGGTCGACTGTCTGCTCTCACGATCTGTGAGCTCTCCAACAACCAGCTCGCATGCTTGCCTCAGGAGTTCGGCCAGCTGCACAACCTCACCAAGTGCTATCTGCAACACAACCAGCTGTCCGCTCTGCCAAAGACGATGGGCAAGCTTGCTTCTTCTCTTGCTTCCCTTCACCTTCACCACAACCGGTTCT